>JAECUM010007401.1:0-122658 GCA_016617855.1 Megalonaias nervosa | reverse complement strand
CCTTTCAGTTCTGTATTTTATGTCGTGTTAGTGTATATGTTCCAATGTTTTCCTTCTTGTACAGTTATCCACAAATGAAATTATTTATTTTTTGCAGCCGACACATTTTCTTTTAAATAATTCTCTAAATTTGCTTAATAGCCTATAATTACTAATACGACAATGAAATATCCGGGATATAAATTGCGTCTACTTAAAATGAACATAAAACAACAGATGTCGTTATCACTCGTCGATTTCTAGGTCAGTAACGATATTTTCAAGCATCCGCAACAAGTTGAAATAAACTAGTTGAAACATAATAAATTTAAAGGTTTAATTCCTGTAGAAACAGCCATGTAAAGTTTTGCAAATGCAACAGTTTTTGTGTTTTATTTGTTTGTCTTGTCTATGTTTTGTATTTGCCTTTGAAAAAGAATCATTAAGAGTCGAAAGCAATCAGGCTAGTTAGATACTAGTTTTGCACTGTTCGTTGTCAGTTTATTGCAGTTATCTTAATCAATCCCTGACACCCGTGATCCCTTGCTGGATCCAGTGCACTTGAAAGGACTGTTATTCGCCATATGATTTGTATTCTTTAGATTATCAACCTTGTATGGCACGATCTACATTTGGTGTGATCTAACACCCTTTCAGTTCTGTATTTTATGTCGTGTTAGTGTATATGTTCCAATGTTTTCCTTCTTGTACAGCCATCCACAAATGAAATTATTTATTTTTTGTAGCCGACACATTTTCTTTAAATAATTCTCTAAATTTGCTTAATAGCCTATAATTACTAATATGAAAATGAAACATCCGGAATATAAAATGTGTCTACTTAAAATGAACATAAAACAACAGATGTTGTTATCACTCATCGATTTCTAGGTCAATAAAAATATTTTCAAGCATCAGCAACAAGTTGAAATAAACTAGTTGAAACATAATACATTTAAAGGTTTAATTCCTGCAGAAACAGTCATGTAAAGTTTTGCAAACACAACGGTTTTTAGGTTTTATTTGTTTGTCTTGTCTATGTTTTGTATTTGCCTTTGAAAAAGAATCATTAAGAGTCGAAAGTGCTCAGGCTAGTTAGATACTAGTTTTGCACTGTTCATTGTCAGTTTATTGCAGTTATATATATATGTGTGTGTGTGTGTGTGTGTGTGTGTGTGTGTGTGTGTGTTCCTCGACAATCATTTTGAGACAACTACAAATGTATCAAAAGAAGACCAATGTTATTGCCAATAGAAATCTCCTGAAAGTGGGTATAACTTTTGGGGGAAAAAATTCAAGTTCATCCATGAATAGTGGGGTCAGAGTAGTTCTTTATATGACAGAAAGACAGAAGGTCAAAGGGCAAATCAATGGATTGTGGCCCATTTTTAGTGTTAAAACATACCTGTAATGTTAAAAGAAAGATTACATATTAATAAGATATTTTCAACATCCTCTATGTAATTTTATAATAAAAAAACAACCATATATTGATTTTTTTATATGGATCAGACTATAATGATTTGTATTGTGTACAAATTCTTCCTATTGGTAATTTAAGCATAACTGGTAATTTGACCTTAACTGGTAATTATTTTACTGCAATATTGCTTCTTTCATTGGAGTATATGCACACATGATCCATTTCATTTTTGCACAAAGCAAGGAGAAACACAGTTGCCTGGTATTACCTATTAAAATAAAACTTACACAGTCTGTAAATGACAATGAAATGGATATCACAGGGGTTTTCAAAATGGTATATTTCATACGTTTAGGTTATCAGCATTATAACTTAATCTAGGTGCTTGTATTTCATTGCAACTGATAGTGGAAGGATGTCAGATCTCCTGAGACCTGAAGGGTCCAAAGGGTTCCCACTATGGAACCTAAGAACACTGAACATTCCTTTGCACACAAGCAAATATGATCATGTTAAGAAGGTGGTGGACAAGCTGAAAACTGGATTGTCCAGTATAAAGCCAGACAAATGACCATCCTAAGGGTTGCACATGGTTCGATGTCCCTTTGATATCAAATACAATGTGATGTGATACAAGCACAAATATAAAGTTTACAATATTGATTATGTGTTAAATATGTCCTGTAAATAATTATTTCATAATAGAACTACAAGTTTTATGTTGTTGTTTATTACTATTCCATACATCTACTCCCTCCACATGATTATTCTTAAATGACATCATTGTTGTGGGAAGGGGGTGAGAAGTAGTATTGATCATGACTTATGTAATAATAAAATCACTTGTATCCCAAATAATCACAGTAGAATGTCTCCTGGCAATGTTCACCCCTAGAAGACTTAAAGTTCATTATTGCACTGCTCACATCTAATTAGCACAAGATAGAGCAAAAGAAAAAGAAATCAGAAACTGACTATGTACTATATACTTGTGCTTGCTTTTTACAGTTCAACTATTGCTCTAATGGGATATGCAGATATATGCAAACATAATTGAACATATGTTGGGGTAACATATTCTTAATAATTCATGCAAGCAAACAAATTTCAAATTGATGAAAAAATAAAAACAATTTTAACATGGTAGTAAGATTTCCCGTATATCTGAGTTATGGAATTGCATAAAATGTATTAAACATCTGTTATATTAAACAGCTGTACATCTGTCACATTTACCAGAGAAAGATTTGATTTGCTGATTACAGCACAGCAACACAAGTAGGTTATTTAGTTCTAAGGCCATTGGAGTAAAGTGCCTTGTCTAGAGCACACCGTGATAGCCTATCCAGGCTGATCCAATGGCAGGATTCAAACATGCAACCTTTTGGTCATAAGTAAATGATTCATACCTGCTTAAGTCACTTATTATACAACACATCAAATTTTAAATTTTTCAGCCCGCAGACTATACCTAGCAAATTTGCTCCATATTTTCAGACATCCATTATATATATATATATATATATATATATATATATATATATATATATATATATATATATATATATATATATATATATAAAAGGCAAAACATACACCCTTTTTTGAAATCAAATGACTGCCAGATGTGGTAGCAAAATAAATTAAAATATTGGTAGGCTTTTTGATATAGGATTGTTGAAATAAAACTTGTATCAGCTGTGATGGTAAAAAATATTTAAAATCTTCAGCCAAAACATCTGCTTAGCAGAAAACCTTCCAACAGCTTGAATATAGGTATATAATACAGGTAACATCTTGGTTTCAGAGCACCTCCAAATGACAGGTAACAGGAGGGTTACCTGTTTATACCTCATAATACAGAAAATTTGACAAATTTATGAAAGGCAGCAGGTGACAAGCTTTCATACAAGGGGCTCTGAATTTGGGGGTATCATTATCATTAGAAGTCACCCAGAGAAGACAACAGCTTGAAGTGGTCCTCCCTGTAAGCAGTGATGAATAATTGCATTGCCCTCATTTCAACTTGGCTATTGGCTTTGATTCAAAGACATTCACTTTTCTTTTTAAGATTTATATAAATACATGCATTAAGATGTATAAAAAGATATCCAGATTTTCTTAAATTTCCGATGAAGGACACTTTAAATATTACCCCCCAGAGAAGACTCTCAAAACAAACATTTAAGTAGTATTATATGAAAGATTATACTCAAAAGACTACGAGTCAAGTTTTATTTTCTTTCTTTTTTTGTTTTGTTTTATCAGCACTTCCAACACATCATTGGCTATATCAGGCTGAGGAAATAAGAGCTAAGTTTTTTTTTTTTTTTTTTTACACATGGACACAATAAGGAAGCCAACTTGGACAGGTATAGAACTTTACCAACAGTGCTACAACGGTTTCTGACAGAAGGCATGATAAAAAAATACAGGTATTTTCATTTCTGTTTAACTCGTTATTTTATAATTTGAATATGTATTAAAGTGAGTCAAGTGATTCAAGGCAACATCTTGAAGTGTTCCACACTGTTAGCGGCTGCTGAAAATTGCATTTCCCTTACTTCAGGCTTAATATTAGCTTTGACTAGAACTAACGTAATGATCATACTAAGATGTGTTAAAAAATTTACATAGTAGATTTGTGATAGAAGGCACTGTACTACAAATGATAAACTGCTAAGTCATTTAAAATTTATACTGAAAAAGTAACCAATTTACTTTAAAAGATTTTATTATTTTTCATTTGGATATAATGAAAAAAATGTACTTGTGAAAATTTCTTCCAACTTCAATAGCAAGGTCTAGCAATTTCCAATTTTAGCCAGGCAAAAGTTTATATAAATATTTTCATAAATTTTATTGAAAGAAAAACATATATTAAAAAAAAGGGATAAACAGTTTTATTTCCATTTAAATATGTATAATTTATTATTTATCAAATATTATGAATTTATAAATTAATGAAAATTATAAATAATCTTTGACTTAGAACTTTTTAAATATGTCTGCCAGTATCTGAACAGTGAATCAAATATATATTTATTTCTTTAAAACATATTTATTCCAGAATTAATTTTAAATTATGTCCCCTTCAACAATTATCATACAAACTTTTCAATATTGTCATAATTTATAAAAATGAAAAATAAAATAATAAAAACTAATAATATTTGAAATGATGTATAAAAAATGGCAGATAATAAATAAATAACAAAAAGATAACAATAAAATGTAATATACATTAAAAATTTTATAATACTTTTTTTATTACATACTTAAGTGCAAAATAAAAAGACTGATAGGCAAACTAATGTTTGTATTTTTTTCATCCCTATATTTTCACATGTGGAAAATATATCCTTATATTTCACATGTGAAAATATAAGATTTCCTATTATGCCGTGCATTGCTTGATTGTGTGTGCCTATAAACGTACCTGCAATAACAAAAACGAGTGCAATAACAAATAAACAGAAACTGCCTTATGTTTAAGACAAGGAAATTAATCTTTGATAAAGAAATTTGATCAGCATTTCACCTCTCAATGAAGATGTTTCTCCTTACTTCCTTGACAACTTTGACCAACCTGCTGTGATGCATTGCTGAATTGGACTTAACATCGTTTTAAGATAGACTTAACATCGTTTTAAGATAGACTTAACATCGTTTTAAGATAGGGTCAAATAGTTTACAAAATACCAAAAAATGTAATTTACTGCAACAGATTAGGTCAATCCAATCCTACTGCTTTCTTAAGTCATGTGTATTTATATGATCAGGCTATGAAAGTGAGGTGAATTTACTAAAAGGGGGTGGGGGTGTTGTTACAAGAGTGAGTTTAATCTTCTAAAATCTGATTCTGGAGCATGTTTGGTATATAATAAAAAGAAAAGTTTTTTTTCCTGGATATATTTCATCTTGTGGTACCCAAAACTATGCATTGTAACTCTTGGCATTACCACTACTTAAAATATTTTTGGTACCACATGATGAAATATATCTGGTATGAATGTGATATCTTCTATGTATTTATGTCATTTTCAGGATTATGTAGATAATTAATAAAATTATATAAGTTCAGTTTAAGTGTAATAGTCTAGTCATTCACATTATTACATATAATGCACTATGGAAATGAGAAAATACAAAATATTATCAACTTATTACTGGTAATGAATTTCATAGGGAATTTTAGAATTGAAACCTTTTCAATAGATAATATCCAGACAATGAATCCAATATGTTTCTTTTAACAGACAATCCATTTCCAAATTAAAAATATTCATTAGCTTAAAGGAAAAGTTGTGTCAAATCTCTGTTCATGTGTTGTGATACTAGCTGATGGGTTTGTCAAACATATTGCATGCCACACATTTTATAAGTTATCAAATAAATAACATTATGTTACAAAGTTAATATCATAATGCATCCTAAACATTTCTTTGGTAATATTGCTACTGAAATAAATATTTTTATTACTGTAAGTAAAGAACAGTGTGAAAATCTAGGTCTGTTACATTTAGCTGATGAACCCTTCATAAACAATTTCCTTATTAATTATAGAAATCTTTGAGAATCTAAGTTCTTTTATAAGCAAGTGTAGGCCTGCTTTTGTGAAGTGATTTAGTACTTATATTACAAGAGAACTGCAAAAGATCCCAATATTAGTTGATAATCTTACCTATATTAGGTAAACATGAATTGTACCCAATAACGAAGCAAATGACATTGTAAGCTTCATTACCGATTTTACATTTCAGTGAATCAATCTGCATAAGGGAAGATGCCTTTTCAAAAGGACCACTCCAGTGGCCTAAGTGGTTAGAACGTCTGCCGCAGATGTGGGAGGTTGCAGGTTCAAACCACAGCCAAGTCATATCAAAGACTTATATAAATGGTACTAGCAGCTGCCTTGCTAGGTACTCAGCATTAAAAGGTTAGTGTTAGGACTGGTTGGCCTAGTGTCAAGATAATGTGACTGGGTGGGACATAATGTTACATGTCTGGGACATGGTGCTCCAGTGCACAACATCACTAGAAACAGCCACACTGCAGACATTGTAGTGATATGACTGAAAAATTGTTAAAGCTATGTTAAAATCCAAATCTCACACACACACACACACACACACACACACACACACCTTTTCAAAAGCATTATTAATACCAGTTGGATAATTTCCATTTAAAATAAGTAGATGCAATTCTGTCAAAGCAATTTCAGAAATAATTCTTCTGCATCTTTTTGCCTGACTGAACAGTATTTTGTCTTAGCATGTTTTGGGATAACATGAAAAATATTCAACATATTGATGAACATTTCTGGTTTTGCTTGTTGGTGTTACTTTTTTTAAAAACAGATTTTTGAAGAAAAAATTAAGATTACTTTGAAGACATTAACAGTTTTATTGATTTCATTTGCTGTATATAACTGTACAAGTTTTGCAATAGACTTTATTGATTTCATTTGCTGTATATAACTGAACAAGTTTTGCAATAGAAATCAACCATTCATCAATAATTTTTCTTTCTCAACCAATGTACATGTCTTGCCTTTCTGTAGGGTGAAATTAATCTGCATTTAGTGAATTCAGTCTTGAAGGAAATTAAAAAGGAAATTGGTAAAATAGTCCCCAAAATTAAGGTATAATGATATTATTTTAAAGATATTGTCATTCAATCATCAGAATGTAATATTTCCAATTATCAGCTATATTTTGCAAGAAAAATATAAACAACTGATGTGGAATTTAGCAAGAAAAATCTGATAGAAATCCACTTTTGGATTATACATCTGCATCATGAACAAAATAATCTGAAAAAGTTGAAAACTCTGTACATATGGTCACTGTTTCTGGAATTGCAATTAATTTTTCCTGACCTTCAACCAATGAAAAGACCTGTCCAGAGGCCCTTTTATCAATTACAGTGTAGTCTTGTTTCCATGGCAACCCCCTACAGAATTATGAGTATAGAATAGACCCAATGTGCCCTTTCACATGCTGTAACAGAGGACTAATGGAGACAGGTCTCACAGTGGCTCACTGGTTAGCATGCTGGTTTCATGATCCAAAGGGTGCTGGTTCAAATCCTACAACTGGATCAGTTACCATGATGTGCCACTTTACGCCAATTTCCTGTACACCAGATAACCTACTTGTGTTGGTGTGACTTGAAACACCAAACCAAACCAAACAGGTTATCTGGCAAATCTTTTGTATACAATGCTGCAAAGGAAATGATTTCTTGAAAGTCGTTCATGAACTGAATCTGTTTACCGGACAATCACCTTTTCCAATATTTTTTTAGTGGTAACAATTTGTCAGACAGGGGACATACAACCATAACTAGTGCTTCTGCATTTCTTTGCATGAAGGATCAAGCATTAGCCCAAACTGATAAACCCTTAGACACCAACCTCTGACCATTCCAAAAATACCAAAACCACACTAAAACTTTGACCAGCTGTAATTAACAAAAGATTTTGAGATTAGACTTCATTCACTTTTCTTGGAAAAGAGATACACTAATATTTGTTAGCTGATCAACTTTCCTTGCTTAGGATACACAGATAAAAATCTGGGTTAGATCAGACGGTATGGAGTGAACAATACCAGACTGACTGACTGGAGTAAAGAAAAGTCTCTTCAAAGACATTAATTACAGGTAGCTACACCTCAAAAGACATTCTCCTAGTTGTACAATAGACAAAAATTGCATTTGTTTTTCTGAATTGTAACTTGAGATGTTGTGAATATAATGTACTTAGTTTTTTTTGGAGGTGGGGAGACTGGTGTTCAAGAGGGATTAAATGTAGACAGAGTGACCTACTTACCTATATTTATTTTTGTCCCCCAAGAATGTCATGTAGTAAGAAGAAGAAAGGATCCAGAAGTTCCCTGCCCTGCAATGCCCTGAACTCAAAGTGTTGACCTGAAATTAATGAAGTTTTTCAAATAGTTAACATGGATGCCCTTGAAAGATATACAAAGTACACTGACAGAAGACTGACTCTTTTTAGTCATTATCTTTTTTTATTTATTATCTTTTTTTATTTATTATCTTTTCAAATAAATTTGCTTGGCAAGTAAGATGTTTATCCTCAAAGATAAAATCAGAAAAGAAAGTTGATGTTCAATTAAACAAGACCTCAGGTGGCATACAAACCAATATGCAAATTTTTATAGTTTTGTGTGTTGTTTTTTTTACCTGTTTTGTTATATATCTGATGTAGGAATTGATTTTTGACACAAAATGTGTAGACTTTCAAAGAACTCATAATACTGTAATATTTATAAAAAGGTTAGCAACACATTATAATACCAATGACATCATACACACACACACACACACAGATCTTTGAAAACGATACAAGGACGATACTAGTTGCCACATGATTGCTACTTATTCTGGACTCTACAGTACTGTTTTAATGGACACAGTAAAACCTGTCAAACTAAAACTAAAGAAGACATTTTATAATTTGTTATTTTTACCAATTTCACCCTGTAAAGTATTTTAATGATTTATGCAAATGTTGCTGTGCTTTATTTACACTTTACATATTTGTATGTCTATCCTTGTTATCAGTCTGAATGAACAAATAATATAGCATTTCTCCCTTAATACGCACAGGGGCACTTGTGTAGTGGTGGGGCCCATCTTACAAGCATATGAAAAATAGGAGAGGGGATGGAGTTTGGACTCAATGTTGGACTAAAACTTTCTTTTTTAAACTATTCCTAAATTCTGTAAAAGTGTATCAAGTATGGACCTATCATTCATGAAATATGGAGATAAATGCCTTGTGTTTACATTGGTTTTGGTTTGGTTTGGTGTTCTGTGGCACAGCAACACAAGTTACTTAATGCTAAATCGCTCCGGTGGCCCAGTGGTTAGAGCATCTGCCTCGGATGTGGGTTCAAACCCCAGCAGAGTCATACCAAAGACTTTAAAAAATGGTACTAACAACTGCCTCGCTTGATGCTCAGCATTAAGGGGTTAGTGTTAGGACTGGTCAGCCTGGTGTCAGGATAATGTGACTAGGTGGGACATCATGCTACATGTCTGCGGCATGATGCCCAAGTGCTAGACATCACTATAAACTTCCACACTGCAGACATCATAGCGATATGACTGAAAAATTGTTAAAACTACATTAAAAATCTAAATCACACACACACACACACACACACACACACACACACACACACACACACACACACACACACACACACACACACACACTTAATGCTAAGGGAAATGGAGAAAAATGCCTTGTCCAAACTGGCAAAGACATACCATGGGTAGCTGACCCAAACCAATCCAGTGATCTGAACCAGTATTCTTTTGGTCTCAAGTCGGGTATGCTAACCACCGAATAGCTGCAGTGCCTTCTTGTATTTGAGGATTTTATTACATTCAGTTTATGGTGGTTTTACTGCTGCATATGGAGTTAAAACAGTGACACATCAGCAGAGCTGGTAAAATGGGTATTTGTAACAAGCTGGTAAAATGGGTATTTGTGACAAGCTGGAAAAATGAGTATTTGTGACAGTAGAGCTGGTAAAATGAGTATTTGTAATAAACTGGTAAAATTGGTACAGTATTTGGGATGAGCTGGTAAAATGGGTATTAATGATGGCAAAGCTTGTAAAATAGGTATTTGTGAAAGAGTTGGTAAAATGGGTATTTGTGAAAGTGGAGTTGGTAAAATGGGTATTAATGACTGCAAAGCTTGTAAAATAGGCATTTGTGATAGTAGAGTTGGTAAAATGGGTATTTGTGACAGTGGAGCTGGTAAAATGGGTATTAATGATGGAAAAGCTTGTAAAATAGGTATTTGTGATAGCGGAATTGGTAAAATTCATTAGTAATGATGGGAAAGCTTGTAAAATAGGTATTTGTGACAGCAGAGTTGGTAATATTTATGTCTGTAAACCACCACTAATATAAGACTGTCATCACTATTATAATACTCTTTTAAACTTTTATTTGAAAAAAAGTACTTCTCTCAAAAAGGGAGAATCATGATGTCACAATAGCTTTAAAATTTATACAAGTTTATAGCAGAATCTAATACTTAAAATTTTGACATTCAACCAAACAAAAACTGTTACAAACAATGGTGTTGTTTAATATGGCGTTTGATACTATAGGTTGTTTTTAATGAGTCTAAATGGGACATCACAATCTCACTGATGTAAATCATTCCTATTTTTGTAAGCAGTTAGTTGGACACTAATACTCTGCCCACTGATGGCTGGCTCTAATCACTAACTGCATTATAGTCAGTGCATTTAGGTCGATCTGAGTGAGACCTTGGGCTCAATAAACTGAACATACATTACTTTGAATATTTTACACTTTGCATTTAAAAAGATTTTTTAAAAGGCCAATATCAACAAATAATGTAAATAACTGACAGACAGTTCAGAAAGCTATGCAAAATATATGTCCTACTTTAAAAATGCTGTGTGGGTATGATTTGTAGTAGAAAATATGAGCAATTAATGACATTCCCTTATTTTATTACCAGCAAAATACTTTAAATTTATTCCTATTCACTCCTTAATTCAAGCTACATGGTATTAGAATTATACACATCTTGGAAAAAAGAAAAGAAAAGAAAAATATTTTGCATTTATATTAACATTTTTCCACAGTGCTATAATCAGTCTTTTATGCAAGTTGGTTGTCAATTGAGGATTTCTGGTGGCATGGTGACTTGGCAGCTTAATAACATTAACTGTGCTGTTCACTTTATCTATTAGTTAAAGCCAACAGTAAAGACACTGACTCCCCCCCCCCATGCATTATGCAAATACAAAGTCAAATTTGTATCAATGTTCTTTTCATTTTTGTTGTGAACATGTTACACTCAGGTAAATCCACTAGAAGTTTTCTTTTTTGTGTATTTTCTAAATACACAAGTTCTGCAGAATGATCAGTGTTTGGGCAGGCTATCATCATTGTTTTCTCACAATTTATTTGAATATTTTTGTCTAGGTTTTAATTAAAAAGGGCAGACTGTGAAGTGCATGCAGTTATCTAAACAGTATATATGCAAATACTGAAGCAGACTTCACCAGATTTGACAATGGTAAGCATGGCACCAATGGGGTGAAATAATTAATACAGGTAATTGTTCCAATTACTTGAGATACCTGCTAAACTAACACAACAGAGAGTATGCAAATACCATTAGGGCGTTTACCAGTAACAAGGCAACATCACCTTTTGGCACTATGGTGCAAGGGAGGTAAGTCAATTCTTTTACATTCATAGTGAAAAGAATTGCCCAAGTCCTGTTGTTTTTTTCCTTACACCTTTACATAATTTGGAAATTTTTGTTTTAAATTTGCAATCTTTGTTTTAAATGAATTATATAAATATGACAAGCAACAACTGTAGAACAACTGAGATTAAATGACAACTTAATGAGAACAGCAAGCAGGGAAATGACTTTCTATGTACATACAGTGTAAATAAAACTTGGTTTGCTATGGCTTACAGGTCACACTTGTACATATAAATGACACTTTAAAGCACTTTAACTTCTCAGAATCTTCATTTTCTATCCTGGTATGTTGGATCAATAGTACAAAGTGACATAAGATTACCTATTTCATTAGTGAAGCATGTATTTGACTTCAATCAATCAAAACATGCTAAAAATTAGTGCTTACTTACGGATTAATGCTTATCGTCTTTCTTTTAATAAGGATGAGTGTTTATACTTTTTAAAAGTAAAAAAAATCTAAACACTGCTATGCATCTGCAATAAACTTGACTCAGTAAAATATATGTCTTCAAGAGTTTACCTTCCCATTTGTTTGTAAACCTCCCCTCCCTGCCACCGATTTTAAAAATGAAAAGCATTAAGGATATACAAAATGTTCACTGCCCTTTTCCAGTTTCTAGAACCTACCATTTAAGTAAAGCAGGTGTCAAATGCATCCAATATTTGCAATGTTCTGATTTAATATTTCTTTTTAAAACAAAACTTGAATAAAAAGAAGGAACTCCTGAATGCAATGTTCAAAGAGATGTACCACCCTAAATTTATGGAATTATTCAGAGCGTATGGAAGACTGTGAAGCACATCTCATCTGTTTACAGAAAACACACTTGCACATGCAAATATGGCAACCATATTACTAAAGAAAATCTTGTTTGGTTTGAAACACCAACAAAGATGATGTTGTTAGTAACCCCTGGCAACAATCAGGTTAGAAATTATAAACTGATGAATGAAATGACCAAGCTTTGTGTATTTTTTATATTCTTGATGCTTTTTGTTTTTAAAAGCAGTGGGGTGGGTGGGTACAAACAAGAGGGTAAGTGAATCCTTACACAAAATGAAAATGGGGATCACATGAGCTGATGCATAAAAAGTTATTTTAATGCAATTTGGTTCATTACCAAATTTTTGCTTTATTTATTTCATGGCAGCATTTATTGAACACTATGTACTATTATAAAAAATTTATTGCATGCTATTTATGTAATAAAACATGTTGCAATTGAAAGTTATAATTTTACACAAATGAATACTCTGAACAGTATAACATTTTAATCCTTAAGTGGCAAAAGTTTTTTTAACTATATTTATTATACTCAGATAGTTGTTGTTGTTGTTGTAGGGTTTAACGTCATTTTTCAGCACAAGATTGGCTATACATGGCGGCCAGTATTAATAGTGGAGGAAGAACCTGGGAGAACCCGGAAAGAACCACCGACCCACGAGAAGCTACTTGCAAGCTTTCTCACATAACCACATTGGCCGAGCCCGAGACTCGAACCCACGCAGACAGAGGTGAGATGGCAGTGATCCGTAACAGTGAGCGCTTTAGACCACTCGGCCACTCAGGGTCCCCATACTCAGATAGTCATTTGCTAGCAAGCAGTTTCTGGAATGGAGGCTCCAAGATTACCGTAAGTAAATTTATAGTTTTCACATTCAAAGGCACCAATTTTCAACATGAAGGTCTCATGTACAATTTCTGTGGTTCAATAAACAAGTCAGCTATGTTTGCATACCTTTTGTTTCAGTTTGTTTCAACAATATTCTTCCACAAATATGGGGATTAAGTAGGAAGCTGAAGGCCTATTAAAAACTGCCTTCCTGTTACAAAGAAATTCTAACAATATTTTTCTGCTGCTTTAAATTGGATAGATCATTAATATATACTCGTATATTCATGATCAGATCTGTTATTGATAATAACTGCAAAGCTATATATTAAGAAAAAAAAGGTATGGTTATGATCCATGTATTGGTCTGAAAGGTGTTTTGATAATTTC
This sequence comes from Megalonaias nervosa, assembly GCA_016617855.1. Taxonomy (NCBI): domain Eukaryota; kingdom Metazoa; phylum Mollusca; class Bivalvia; order Unionida; family Unionidae; genus Megalonaias; species Megalonaias nervosa. Next base: position 108,947 of record JAECUM010007401.1, on the reverse strand, counting down.
ATCAAGGTTTTCACTGCCAAAAATATCTACATATTAATTTCATCTCAGAATACATAATTACCAAATAATGATGTCTTAATTGTAAGTTGATGTGGTAATGTGAAAAGAATATGATGTCCTAGAGCTGTATAATTTTGACAGTCTAATCAATAAAGCTGATTCCATATATACAAACGTACAGTACCTACCGTGGGAAACATGATTTAAAATAAATAACTATTTAAACAATGACATCGGGTTCACATTTGCTTATCCTAGGTTTAAAACACCTGATCACCAATTTAAAAATACCATGGTGTAATAAGTTTATCTCAATTTTGGCATGTTTTACGATTTTGAATAAATAAATTACTTAAGCACTTGTCTTTACCAATCACTGCCTTCTCACCTCTCTCTCCATGTGGGCTCGAATCTTGGGCTCGGCCAATGTGGGTATGTGAGAAAGCTTGCCAGGTTTTCCCAGGTTTCGTCCTAAACCAGTTATACTGTCCACCATGTATACCCTATCCAGGCCCGGCCCTAGGATGTGTGGGGCCCAAGGTAGCAAGCGATGAGTGCGGGGCCCCAAGCAAAAAAAAAATGCATTGTGAAGAAGCACTGGGCCCCAAGGCAGCTGCCTCATTTGCCTTGCCCTAGGGCCAGGCCTGACCCTATCGTGTTCTGAAAAATGGCATTAAACCCACAATTATAACAACTACTATTTCTGCTGAGAAGTGTTCCACATCCGAACTGTAGATTCTTAAATTGAAAAGTGTAAGAGAGATATATGAAGTGCTAAGAATTTTTTAGACTTTTATTCTACCCTATACCTCTCTAAATAATACTTTGAGTACATTATCTTACAAAATTAACACAAGAATTCACTTTTATTTCCAAGTACTAGCACTTCACTTCATTGCAGGATTATGTCTGTACTTTTAATCACTTTGAACTTAACCTTTTCAAGACCTTTCTTTACAAACAAATCACCAACCAAGGACCTATTTGAACTCTGGCTATGTCTTGATGGAAATAGAATGGAGCACATGCTATTTGTTTAGCCTGAATTGAGTTTGACTTCAGACTCCCCAGGGATGAGAAGAAATGGGCTTGAGTGTGATCATTCCTCTCTCAAGTTCAGCTCCTGCAATGCCTGCAGGAAATGGAGGTCTTAATTCTCTCTAATTAAATGTCCACCATGGCAGAAAAAAAAGAGAAGCCCCTAGCTAGGAAAAATGGTAATGGTTAGTCCATTGTTGTTAATTGAGGGAATTGATCATGTGATTATGACTTTGTCATGGAAACATTTGTAAATGCAGCCATTCAATTTCATAGGTGATGCTTCTTGACTGATTAAATTTCAGCTTCCAAGAGAAGCAGGCATGTTCTCAGTGGGGAAAACAGCTGATTTGTGAGTCATGTGTAACAGAAATTAACATGGGATCATCTTGTGGGTCATAAATACAAATTCTAACAGAAATGTCAAAATTGTCCAGATCCCTGATTGAGTGCAACCAAAGTGCCAGGAAATTATTAATTATACAAGTGTTTACAGTGTCACTTAGCTTGCTAATGCTAGAAAGGAATACCTTATTGTGCAGATGCACAAACTTGTCTTGCAATGACAGATGTCGTTCATTAGAGTGCTTGTCCAAATCATCTTGAAATGGACAACATAAAACTAAAAATCTGATAGAGAACAACTACTAAAAACCTGATAGCGAACAACTGTACAGAGCAATGATGTAGCACTGACGTTTGTGTGTTACAGTGTCAACCAATATTCAATGGTTTTCAAAATTATAATCATACACTTTAATCTGTTTATCTTCTATATTTTATGAAAGAACTTCTTGCTCTTTACTAACCTGTATCTCAGAAATTTGGTTTATCTTGTCAGTCCTTCTTTCTTTCATTTCTAAGGGGAGTTGTCTTTGTACCATAATATAAATATTCCCCCCCCCCCTCCACTTTTGTTCTGTGTTTATTTTGTCTTAGTAAGTGTTTCGGTGTCCCCTAAATGAAGAGCTTGCCAAGTGTGAAACACTGAGCAATAATACCTACTGATGTTATTACCTATTTCTGGGTCATATCTTTTGAAAACTTAAAAACTCTTTTCCAAATAAACATCTTTTATGAATTTGTATGGAAAGTTTTTGGGGTTGCTTTTCTAATATCACAGTTGTTCTATATAGCTAACTGACCATTACTTGAATGGTCACTACTATTATAGACACACCACTGTTTAATAACTTGTTGGAGATAACAGCGGGACCACTGAAACAGTTCAAAGGTATGACTGTCAGTCATACAACATGAATGAATACATAAAAGTTTTGTAAACAACTTGTTTTTCTACTTTATCGTCTCAGTTTGATAGTTTCATTGCCAAACTTGCTAAAACTTTTGTGCTTGTTTAAATCTGATGATTAACAGTACAAGCGTTCAACTGAAACACTGGTCCACCTCTAGAGAGGCTCTCTGCAAGGGATACCACCATGACTGACACCAAAATTATATATATTCAACAACAAACAAATTTGTCAGTTAAAACACTGAACATTTCATATTTTACATTTGCCTGTCAAAATTATTTTTGTTTTCCCCTCCAGTTTGCATGTTCACTTTTCAGTTGGTAAATTTATTACTGAAACCATAGAAGCAACTGCACACAGCCACCATTATGCAATATGATTGAAATATGGGAAAGAATGCACATCAGAACTAGAGAAGGCCACAGATTATTATAATAAGATTGACTGGTTTAAATAAATATCTTGACCAATGGCAAAGACAACATGCAAATTAATGAGTTTATAAACCTACTTTACATTTGCAAATCTAAAATATGACATTTTTTAAATATTTTCAAGTAGTAGCTTTCTTTTCTTCAGTATATATATATATATATTTTGTTACGTATATGTAATTAAACTGCTTGTGTTTTAGTTTTAAAATTATTTTTTATTTTTGTTTCATTACATTTTATTGCAATGATTATTGAAAGGATTCAAAATTCTTTTTCAGCAATTAGATATTTTCTTTTACTAAATGTTATTTATTTAAGATGTAAAAGTGTTACATGAGAATTATTTTTAGTTAACCTAGTTCGTCTTAGGTTGGGAACTTCGTAAACAGGCAGTTCAAATGATTGGTCAGTATTAGGGCCATACTTTGATTGCGTGATCACCATGTGTAAATAATGCTTTTTTGTGATTGGTTCTTAAGTGGGGCTACACTGGCGTACGTGATAGTTTTCTTGTAGTAAGAGACCACATGACCCATCTCACAAGACTTGAAATGATGTTTTTGGGGTTTAAATATGCATTCTTAATATTCTTCTGGCAGAGTCGTTTTAATATCTTTAAGGAACAAGGTGTTATTTTTATTTGTTGCCAGATTGTTTGTTTTTCATCTGATTTTTGGATTTAATAATTTATTCTCCTGGAAACTCAACAAGTTGACCTTTTTATAAAAAATTCTGAAAGATATTCATGGAAATTTATTCTGGAATTATTCGGAAACAAAACTGTGATTCAATTGAGGAATTGTTGATATTCGTACATTGGACCACATCTGACGTCATCGCCTTCCATATTTGTGTGTCGTCGAGATTCGAACTTGCATTCTAATAGAACTATTTAGTGATAGGACTTATGTTTTTCATTCTTAGGATCAAATTTTGGATTATATTCACAAACTGTAAGTCCTATTTACCAATTTTTACATTGTTTTCTAGGGAAATAAATTATTTTGTTAAAATATACAAAGCTTGTTGGCTTTCACTCTTTTCTTTGTTACTGAGTACGAGCCCTAGTCACGTAACAATATATATATATATATATATATATATCTCTATCTATATAACACACACACACACACATATATGTGAATATACATCCCTTTTCTAAGCCCAGACAAAACAGGCAGACAACTTGACTTAAATTTCCATAGACTAGGTGATAATTAAAATATTGAAAATTGAAATTTACCAAAGCAGTAAATCAAATACCAATATAGTTAAAATTTTAGTTATCTGTTTGACACAGGCATTTTGCAAAGTTACAAAGCATAAGTTTCTCTCTGACTTAAAACAATTTCAGTAATGATAGTTTAAATGAGTCATTTTCATTTCTGTAGATGTTACAAAGTGCAAATTGTTGGCCCACTACTGTCTTTAAAATTTTAAGAGGAATTCTGTTTTGAATGAAGTCAATGGTGTATATAAGCCAAGAACATGATCAGCTTACTTAAATTTGATGAACTGTCAGGGACATCAACCTGGATAATTATACACACAGCCCATTCAAGCTGGTATATTGATTATATTTTACAAAACAGAAGGACAAAACTGATAAAAACAAGAAGACAGAAAATCTATTCAAACAACATTTCTCTTTAGAAACAAGTTATTGGTGTTTTTATCATGAAGGAAAGGTAATGTTAGAATCATAGACTTCCAAGATAACTGTGGAAAATGTGCAAAAATTTAAAAATGGGTAAGTTTTCAAATGACCTCCCAACATTTCATGTTGAAGAAATACCATTAAGTCCAAAAATTATTGAAGGGTGATGCCTATCTAAACAATAATTGTTTGAAAAGGGGGCACACTCGAAAAGCAACACACATAAAATCCCTTTTCAACACAATGAATGGATTACACAAAAGCGTTTAACATTAACAACTTCAGTAAACAATTCAAATTCCTAATAACTTTAGTCACCCCACAGAAGTCATCAGATAATACAAGAAACCACCATTCCTCTGTCAGACATAAAATTGTTTACTGATGAAAGACAAAAGAAACTAATTTATCTGATGACAGAAAGTTAACAACTTTCATGCTGAAAGTGAACAAGTCCCAAAACACAGTATCAAGTAACCATCACAGATCCCTCAAGTCACTACATGACACCTACCTTGGGTACATCTGATATTACAATCTTTGACGTTAACAGAGACGGCGTCAACGATCTTACACCATCTCTAAAAATATCTGGCTCTGGTATCCGTACCAGCTGAATACAGTCTCCAAGCAACTGTCTGGATTTAACAAATAGTGTGATCAAGTCACCAATTTCAAAACTCAATGACCTTTCTCACTAAGTAAAATGAATACAAAGTTTCACTTCATATATATATATATATATATATATATATATATATATTCACCCTTCCACTGCTTCTGTTAACATACAGTTCTCATGGCTGCATTCAGAGCCATAATTAAGATTTTACAGTAATTTACTGAACCACTATTGATATTATTTCCACATTCTAATATTTAAATTGTTATTTATTTCCCTTGAAGTGTAATATAAACTGCCATTACCAAAACTGCACCTCTTTAATGAACAAATGACCACAATGAATAATAGGAAATAACAATTCTGAGTTTGAAGATAAATTTGCCAGCTTTATGAAGAAAGTTTGAGACTTTACAGAAGCAAGCAATTATGAAAAAGAATTTTCATTAGCGTTGATAAAGATCATAGCTTCAATAGTTAGCAAAGTCTGTGACTGAAATCTGGACAAAAGCATTGCCATATATACCCATAGTCAGGTGACAAAGTTACCCTGAAGATACCCCCCATTATACCATATATACTCATAGACAGGTGTCAAAGTTACCCTGAAGATAACCTCCCGATTACCACATATACTCATAGACAGGTGACAAAGTTACCCTGAAGATAAATGCCCCCATTACCATATATACTCATAGACAGGTGGCAATGTTACCCTGAATATAAGCCACACCCCTCTTTAAGATAAATCACACACCCACTGCCATATATACTAATAGATAGGTGACAAGGTTGCCCTGAATATGAGTGACATCCCCATAGCCATATATACTCATAGACAGGTGGCAAAGTTATCCTGAAGATAAATCACACACTCCAAATTACCATATATACTCACAGACAGGTGACTAAAGTTACCCTGAAGATAAATCCCCCAATTACCATATATACTCACAGACAGGTGACAAAGTTACCCTGACAATAAATCCCCCCCCCAATTGCCATATATACTCATAGACAGGTGGCAATGTTACCCTGATTATAAGCCATACCACCTTTAAGATAAGTCACACACACACACACTGTCATATATACTAATATATAGGTGACAAGGTTGCCCTGATTATAAGTCACACCCCCATAGCCATATATACTCACAGAAAAGGTTACCTTGAAGATAAATCACACCCTCACTACCATATACACTCAAAGACAGGTGATAAGTTATGCTGAAGACAAGTAACACCAACATTACCATAACTACTCATAGACAGGCGACAAGGTTACCCTGAAGACAAGTTACACCCCCATTACCATATATACTCATAGACAGGTGACAAGGTTACCCTGAAAATAAATCACACCCCTATTGCCATATATACTCGTAGATAAGTGACAAAGTTACAGAAGACAAGTCACACCCCGATTACCGTATATACTCATAGACAGGTGACAAAGTTACCCTGAAGATAAATCACACCCCCACTGCCATATATACTCATAGACAGGTGACAAGGTTACCCTGAGGATAAATCAGCCCCCCCCCCCCCCGAAAGGTGACAAAATTACCATGAAGACACACCCAGAACAATTGGCTTTGAAATAGTGGTATATTTCTCTGACTTATATACAGTTCAAAAGTCATGTTATCTGCACTACCATCATCCTTTTAATCTTTTTTCATTGAGAAATGGAAGTACCATATTTTAGGATTAATCAGTGCATAAACCAAATGACACATTTTTCACACACAATCACTGCATTAAAGTTTGTTGGAGACAAAGAAAGTCAGCAGCATGTAGAGTGTAGTACTGTATATGCTTGCTTCCAAATGTAAACTGCACAGACACAGATCTTCCATTGCACAATATGCTGACAGATCTGGTTCTGTGCAGTTTGTTAGGAGTACTCAATAGAACAAACAATACAGACTTGCATCTGCAGGCACATTATGATACAGCATATCAGGATCTTTGCTGTTTGCAATTTTGACTTGACTTATTAATGACCATATATGTTAAATTGTTCTTATATCATCTGTCTTTCCTATTAACTTCCATCATATTCTACAGTGGTCCCCCTCCAATAAAACCACCCCATCTGCAACATGAAAACAGCCTTATAAGTGGGTTGACCTTTTTGGAGAGGGATCTGAATAATAATTATATATCAAGATAGGCATAACTAATTTTTCAATATTTAATACATGTATTTTCATTTAAAATTACATGCATGTTATGGAATCAGATTAAGGTCATTCAAATAATTATGAATAATCATCAATTGTAATGCTAAAGCATTCAAAACATCTTCATTAAAATCAGAGTACAAACATCTGCCTGCAATCAGTCCATTGTAGTTTACAAGAAAAGTAAATAGACAAAATTACTAATGAAATTTGAGCCAGTGCAGTGATGGACCTATACAGTCAAAATTATCATGTCAAGTTTGAGCTTGCTTTGTAATGGACTATATTCTTTGCATATACATAGCGAAAGTTCAATAAAACATTTTATAAATATACTTCAAAATAATAACACAAAATTAAAAACACCTGCATTATGGATAGAAGACCAGAAGTTACAGGAAGAAATTGGTATATACCATGAAAAACTTTGCATTCTTCTTAAAACTGCACATATTGTCTTAACTTAAGATCAGAGGAAAATCAATGTATTTTAAAAAATAATTCTATACCCTAAGAATAGTTTATTAAAAGAAATGCAATATTCCTTGTGAAAATGTGCTATATTCTGTAAGCAGGTATTCCTTGAGCAATGTCATTAAGTACTGTAAGTATTCATTGTGTAATGTCACTATGTACTGTAAGTATAATGTCACTATGTATTGTAAGTATTTCTTGTGTAATGTCACTATGTATTGTAAGTATTCTGTGCAATGTCACTGTATTGTAAGTATTCCTTGTGTAATGTCACTATGTACTGTAACTATTCCTTGTGTAATGTCACTATGTATTGTAAGTATTTCTCGTATAATGTCACTATGTATTGTAAGTATTCCTTGTGTAATGTCACTATGAATTGTAAGTATTCCTTGTGTAATGTCACTATGTATTGTAAGTATTCCTTGTGTAATGTCACTATGTATTGTAAGTATTCCTTGTGTCATGTCACTATGTACTGTAAGTATTCCTTGTGCAATGTCACTATGTAAGTATTCTGTGCAATGTCACTATGTATTGTAAGTATTCCTTGTGTAATGTCACTATGTATTATAAGCATACCTTGTGTGATGTCACTATGTATTGTAAGTATTCCTTGTGTAATGTCACTATGCATTGTAAGTATTCCTTGTGTAATGTCACTGTATTTATTGTAAGTATTCCTTGTGTAATGTCACTATGTATTGTAAGTATGCCTTGTGTGATGTCACTATGTATTGTAAGTATTCCTTGTGTAATGTCACTATGTACTTTAAGTATTCCTTGTGTAATGTCACTATATACTGTAAGTATTCCTTGTGTAATGTCACTATGTATTGTAAGTATTCCTTGTGTGATGTCACTATGTATTGTAAGTATTCCTTGTGTAATGTCACTATGTATTGTAAGTATTCTGTGTAATGTCACTATGTATTTAAGTTCCTTGTGTAATGTCACTATGTATTGTAAGTATTCCTTGTATAATGTCACTATGTATTGTAAGTATTCCTTGTGTAATGTCACTATGTATTGTAAGTATTCTGTGCAATGTCACTATGTATTGTAAGTATTCCTTGTGTAATGTCACTATGTATTGTAAGTATTCCTTGTGTAATGTCACTATGTATTGTAAGTATTCCTTGTGTGATGTCACTATGTATTGTAAGTATTCCTTGTGTGATGTCACTTTGTATTGTATTTCTTGTGTGATGTCACCATGTATTATAAGTATTCCTTGTGTAATGTCATTATGTATTATAAGTATTCTGTGCAAGGTCACTATGTATTGTAAGTATTCCTTGTGTAATGTCACTATGTATTGTAAGTATTCCTTGTGTAATGTCACTATGTACTGTAAGTATTCTGTGCAATGTCACTATATATTGTAAGTATTCCTTGTGTAATGTCACTATGTATTGTAAGTATTCCTTGTGCAATGTCACTATGTAATGTCACTAAGTACTCTAAGTATTCCTTGTGTAATGTCACTATGTACTGTAAGTATTCATTGAACAATGTCACTATGTGCTGCTGTTGTAAGCATTCCTTTAAAAGAAGATGAAACTGTACACAGGAATCACATACTGGTCTACAGATCAACTTGGATACCATATGATCATAATCACCTACTGGTCTACAGATCAACTTGGATACCATAGGATTATAATCACTTACTGGTCTACAGATCAACTTGGATACCATAGGATTATAATCACTTACTGGTCTACAGATCAACTTGGATACCATAGGATTATAATCACTTATTTGTCTACAGATCAGCTTGGATACCATAGGATTATAATCACTTACTGGTCTACAGATCAACTTGGATACCATAGGATTATAATCACTTATTTGTCTACAGATCAGCTTGGATACCATAGGATTATAATCACTTACTTGTCTACAGATCAACTTGGATACCATAGGATTATAATCACTTACTGGTCTACAGATCAGCTTGGATACCATAGGATTATAATCACTTACTGGTCTACAGATCAGCTTGGATACCATAGGATTATAATCACTTACTGGTCTACAGATCAACTTGGATACCATAGGATTATAATCACTTACTTGTCTACAGATCAGCTTGGATACCATAGGATTATAATCACTTACTGGTCTACAGATCACCTTGGATACCATAGGATTATAATCACTTACTGGTCTACAGGTCAGCTTGGATACCATAGGATTATAATCACTTATTGGTCTACAGATCAGCTTGGATACCATAGGATTATAATTAATCACCTACTCATCTACAGATCAGCTTGGATACCATAGGATTACAATCACTTACTGTCCTATAGGCCAGCTTGGATACCATAGGGTTAAAACACTTACTGGTCTACACATCAGCTTGGATACATAGTGTTAAATCACTTACTGGTCTACAGATCAGCTTGGATACCATAGGGTTACAACACTTAGTGGTCTACAGATCAGCATGGATACCATAAGGACACATAGTACTAACTGTATGAAAAAATGGGAACCAGCCTGGAAATGGGTAAACATTAACATAGTGTATATATGGATTTGGGTGGCCAGGATTGGTTGATAATGAAAGTTATTTTGTAGGAAAAAGAATCTTTTGAGAGCTTATCCTAGTTGTAACTAAAAAAAAGAGACATTGTTTTCTTGATGGAATTTCATTCCTTTAACAGTCTTGAGCTTGGAACACTCATTACTAAAATTAGCTCCGATTCTTTGGTGCAGAATTGAAAGCATGTTTCAAACACATGCAGGTCCAGAAAATGCCGTGGCTCACATCCATTCTTTTACCCAGAAGCTGTCATCCAGGTTTCATCTATACTGACAAATATAGGATTGATCATGAGCACTCAGCAATTTAAAGTTATTGAATTTATAATATGGTGCTGTTTGCATAGGTTTACTATGGGAACTGACTTAGTACTGTGAGTCCATAAGGTTACAATCACTTACTGGTCTACAGGTCAGCTTGGATACCATAAGGTTATAATCACTTACTGGTCTACAGATCAGCTTGGATACCATAGGATTATAATCACTTACTGGTCTACAGGTCAGCTTATATTCCAGCTGAGGTACAAACAGTTGTAAAAGTGTAGTAGGACAAGAATTTTTCCTTGATGTGACAACTTACAAGGAGCAGATTCAAATCCTATCATGTAACTCAAGCTATCTGCATTTGCATGGCTCACCATGGCAGATCCACATGTTTTTAGTTACATAACCCACCCAACCCCCTTTCCAGGTTGACCCAGGTGCCATAACCCAAATTAACTGCATATATTGTATGTCCACCCATTGAAACTGCATACCTTTTTTATACTTGATTAAAGGTCGAATCCACCTGCAACCAATATAGATCCTGATCCAACATAGCATAATGTTCCTGCAAATCAGGGTCTATGTTGTTTGTTCTACTGATTACTCCTAACAAACTGCACAGACCAAGATCTACTGGTGCACTGTGCAGTTGGGGTCTTCTTATAAGTGTGTATATATGGTATAAGTTTGGTAACTAAATATTCAATGTCACTATATTGCAATTTTTGTATATCTTACCATTAAATCAACTCGGTTATCCATGGGTAGAGGCCCAACAGGTCATTATCATATGGACAATGTACTTACAAAATTTGGAGGAGGGTATCATAGTAAGACAGTAGGACTAATCTGTAGTTCCTACTGAAACTAATTACAGTATTACATGGAGTTAATCAATGTCACAGTTCAGTTGGAAATACATCAGACGTGCAATCTAAGGGTTATGGGTTCAATACCCACCCAAACCAAATGTCTCTGTTGTCATTTGGAAAGGCAGTTAGTTCTTATTTCCTAGCCAGAAATGCAAAAACAAGCATAACACATGCCCAACTGTGACTAGCATACACCCAGATCTGCAGTTACAAAATATGCTGCAGGTCACTGTTTAGATTATTTGGTCTTTTCACAATTTCAAGGCTACGGTGTGTTGACCAAAGACCTTCTAGCACATTATGCAATGGCCTATCTGGGTCTACACAGCTTAATGATGGGTGTATTTTACACTTGGATGACTACAGTATTTTATAACTCAGTCATTATCTCCTGGTTACTAATCTATATCTATGACATTTAAAGCAGGGGAAGATACACAGCTCTAATAATAATGCTGTACTCAGCAAGCATTTCAATTACAATTATGAAGACATATGCATAACTTTTTCATCACCAAAAAGCACAGATAGTACTGGACATATGACATAAAAGTTACTGAAAGTCCTCAAGCTGCAAAGCTCAGTGGGCACTCGCAACTGAAAGAAAGCAAATTCAATCACACCACTGGCACAATCTGGACTGGCTGCTATGTTGTGTCCTTGGGGCAAGGAACTTGAATCCAATTGCCCTGGCACTAAATAACCTGCTTCTGTTGCTGTGCCGTAAAACACAAAACTGAACCAAACTGGTATGCTCTGCCAGTAAAAGACTGTGCACTTTTTACATGGATGATTTCTTCATCCATATCTCTCTGGTCAGCCCGTAGGAATGTAGAATAGGCATGATGCACTCTCCTCCATGTTATATGAGGTGACTAACAGAGGCAGGAGCCATGGTAGCTCAGTGGTTACATGCTGGACTCCCATAAAAAATGATAGGGGTTCAAATCCTACAATTGGATCAGTCTGTATGGACTACTGTGGGATGTCCAAGCCAAGGCATCCAAATGCCACAGCAATAAATAACTGCCCAAAAATACCAAATCAAAATCACTATGGTGACCAGACCAAAATCACAAAAAATGTTGGTCTTGAAAAGCCCTAAAAGCAATGGACAATGGACGTGTCCTAAATTTACTCTAAACCCTGCCCACACTCACTCATATAAGAATTTTCTTTTTCTAATTATCATAAAAGATAAATCTTTACAGGCTTATTATGCACAAAAAGAAAGACATGTTCCAAGAAATCAAAGAAGTAGTTTCCAAGACATTCTGGCTCAAAGTTACATTTCCTATATATTTTAGTCCAGGCTGAGGGAACATTCCCCACATGTTGACCCACATTATGTAATGCGACACACCTACTCCCACCAGGTACAAGCTGATATCTCTCTTATTATTGGCCAACAGTACAAGAAGGCTCTAAGGGAAGTGAAGTTGATTGCCATGTACCAAAGGTCTGTTTGTGTCTAAACTAGTATTCTCAAGGAGTATTTTAAAGGAAAAGTTACTTGGAACCTTATCAACAAGCACAGTGACATCAAATCTGGGTGTGTGCTGTATGTAAGTGAGGAGGACTTTGTATATTATAAAATAAAAGATTGTCCTTTAATCATAGTCATGTATCATGCAAAAGGAGTTTTAATGACTCCCTGAGATTAATGTTGCATATGTAAGTGTTCTTACTACTTGACATCTGTCAAATCACCATGGTGATTGATTCCAGGCCATGATAACAAGTTGTCAGTTAGGTGTGTCAGCTGGCAAACAGTCACCCCTTACAAAATAACCCCACATGCAATTACCATAATTAACATGAAAGTGGTGTAAAACATTTATAAGTGTTCCTTCCCTAATAGCAGTAAAGCCTCCTTGGGGCTTCTATGAATTTCCATAAGACATTTCATTTCTGGGTAGCAGTACAGTCTTTTGTAAAACTTTCTTTGCAGTTTGCTGTCTGAAGATAAGAAGCAAACATTATTTGCATTATTTGGATCACTACCTGTCAAAAAAGATAAAGAAAGCATTATTTGGCTCAATACCTGTCTAAAAATATGAAGCAAGCATTATTTGGCTCACTACCCTGAATAAAAATATGAAGCATGCATTATTTGGCTCACTACCTTGAGTACAAATATGAAGCATGCATTATTTGGCTCACAATCTTAACATAAATATGAAGCATGCATTATTTGGGTCACTACCTGAATAAAAATATGAAGCAAGCACTATTTGGGTCACTACATGAAAACAATATGAAGCATGTATTGTTTGACTCACTACCTGAATAAAAATATGAAACAAGCATTATTTGGCTCACTACCTGAATAAAAATATGAAACAAGCATTATTTGGCTCACTACCTGAATAAAAATATGGAGCAAGCATTATTTGGCTCACTATCTGAATAAAAGCATGAAGCAAGCATTATTTGGCTCACTACCTGAATAAAAATATGAAGCAAGCTTTATCTGGCTCATAACCTTAAAAAAAAATATGAAACAAGCATTATTTGGATGCCTAGCTGACTAAATATATGAAGCAAGCTTTATTTGGCTCAGTATTGTCTAATAAATGAAGCAAGCTTTATCTGGCTCACTAATAGTCAAAAAATATGAAGCAAGCATTATTTGGCTCACTACCTAAAGATATGAATAAGTTTTAAACTTATCTGGTTGGCTACCTTACTACAGAATATGAAGCAAGCATTATTTGACTCATTACTTAAAGATATGAATAAGTTTTAAACTTATCTGGTTGGCACCTGACTACAGAATATGAAGCAAGCATTATTTGACTCACTACCTAAAAGTATGAATAAAGTTTTAAACTTATCTGGTTGGCTATCTGACTACAAAATATGAAACAAATTTTAAGTATTTTATGCATCATATTTCTGAAGAAGTGATGACTTGTTCATTATCAGTATTGATTAAAATATTAATACAAGCAAGGACAGAGCTTGGGACTACTTTGCTGATTAAACATTTAGATAAGTGAAAATGAAACCTTTTCATACAGCAATGAGGTAAGCTTGTCACTAAATATAGCCATGCTCTCAATAATCACTTTGTACATATGTACAATGGAAAGAGGCTAAATTTCAGTGATGAAATCATTATCTAAAAAGGTTTCAATAGAAGCCTTACAAGATATAGATTAAAATAGTGAGTGATTTCAAGCTAGTATCAATTTCTTGTTCATCATAAAATTACTGGTATTTATTTACCTCATTTCATTCTTAATCACTATCATTGCATATTTATCAAGCAAATGTTAACCTGTAATCATTCTTCTCTTATTTTGAAAGAATATTTAAGCAGATGTTTCAATAAATTTATGCATTCCTTCTTAATATTTTATCAATACAAGATGACTGCATCCACAATCTGATTGAAATTGAGATCTCCGACATAATGGAGATCTGGCAGGCACCTAAAAAACTTTGTATTCTGGTCGTCTTTGGAATTCCTGGTTCACTTATCTTAAGTGACCTACCAGATAAAGGGGTGCATTGTGTGCTAGAGAGAGTTATCACCAGAAACAGTGTTTCTCACTTTCTGAAATATGAAAGTAGTAATCTGATTGGTGAATCCAAAAGGTTAAAAGAACATCACCTCATAATGGCACATATCAGACCTACTTATGATAAGTAGATTTAGATCTGAACCAGACTGAATGTATCTATAATTTAGACCTAACTTTAAAAGTGATAAATGTTTAAGTGTTTTCCACACACCTTAAAGAAATAAATTGAATTTTTCATTATGATCATCTGTGTGTGTGTATGTGTGTGCGATTTAGATTTTTAATGTAGCTTTAAACAATTTTTCAAATCATATCGCTACAGTGTCTGTAGTGTGGCAGTTTATAGTGATGTCTAGCACTGGGGCATCATGCCACAGACATGTAGCATGATGTCCCACCCAGTCACATTATCCTGACACCAGGCCGACCAGTCCTAACACTAACCTCTTAATGCCGAGTGCCAAGTGAGGCAGTTGTTAGTACCATTTTTTATAAGTCTTTTATGGCTCGGCCAGGGATTAAACCCACGACCTCCTGCATCTGAAGCAGACGCTCTAATGATCATCTGTAGGTGTTTGCTTATCTGTTAAGACATTTATAGATGATTATAAATGGCTGTTAAGACATACTGGTGGTTACATTTATTTGTTAAGACATTTATATATGATTCTAAATGGCTGTTAAGACATACCAGTGGTTACACTTATCTGTTAAGGCATTTATAGATGATTACAAATGGCTGTTATGACATACCAGTGGTTACATTTATCTGTTAAGACATTTATAAATGATTATAAATGGCTGTTAAGACATACTGGTGGTTACACTTACCTGTTAAGACATACCAGTGGTTACACTTATCTGTTAAGACATATACAGGTGGTTATATTTATCTGTTAAGACATGAACACTTCCGCATATATTAATCTGTTAAGACACATAGTTGATGATACATTAATCTGTTAAGACATACAGAGTTCATAATACAAATCAATTGGTTATAGTTATCTACCTGTATTAAGTCAAAACAGTTGGTTATGCTTATCTATTAAGACCTACAGTTGGTTATACTTATCTATTACGACATACAGTTGGTTATACTTATCTATTAAGACCTACAGTTGGTTACTTATCTATTAAGACCTACATCTGGTTATACTTATCTATTAAGACCTACATTTGGTTATACTTATCTATTAATACGTACAGTTGGATATACTTATCTATTAAGACATACAGTTGGTTATACTTATCTATTAAGACATACAGTTGGTTAATATTTATTTGTTGAGACACATACAGGTGGTTATACTTATCTATCAAGTCATATATGGTTGATTATATTTATCTGTTAAGACATACACAAATGGTTCTACATACATACATACAGTGGCAGTTTACAGTGATGTCTAGCACTGAGGCATCATGCTGCAGACATGTAGCATGATGTCCCACCCAGTCATGTAATCCTGACACCAAGCTGACCAGTTCTAACACTATCCACTTAATGCTGAGTGCCAAGCGAAGCAGCTGCTAATTTCATATTATATATGTCTTTGGTATGACTCAGCCAGGGTTGGAACCCATGACCTCTCACATCCAAAGCAGATGCTCTAACCACTGGGGTGGTCCATTACAGCTTAGGATCATGGAGAACATTTATAGATCTGAAATGGTAAAGTATTCAGTGTGTTGCAGTGTATATATGATATCAGCTTTCCAATTAAGGATGCAACAGCAAAATCATGGACCAGCATCTACATCAATTAAGTTTATATTGTACATTAATTACAGTTATTAGTTATTATAATTTTGAATCAACATTATCTACATTAATTATGATTACTGTTTGATGAAGTTTCTAATCAACATTAATGATGTATATCTTTGTAAAACTAAATGGCACTTTGATAAAAAGTACGTCTGTGGAGTGAATATTTGTTACTTATCATTTTTTTTACTTGCAGCTAAGATGAAAAGGTAAACATTCATTATTTAGTTAAACTTGTGTTACCATAAATTACCAATACAGTTCTAACACCATTGGAAGGAGTCTTTCAGTGGATGAGCTGACCAGTTACTACCTATAATAGTTAATTAAAATGAAAATATTTGTACTAGTTAAAACTATTATCAAATATGCCCATTTACTTAATGGCACCTTTGTTAGATATAAATGGCCCCCAGTCAAAATGCAAAAAAACGTAGCATTTATTTAATGTTTTTCTGCAGCCTAACTTGACTTTATAACTCAGTGTGAAATGTATATATCTCAACATCTGTGTAAGATTGTATCATACCTGCAGATGTTGTAATATAGTAAGTAAATGTACTAATCAAGACAATTTATTTAATTGGCTGTAATTGTGCACTGAGTGAACGTCAAGTTGTTTTCTTACATGAACATAAAATGGAGTGCAGCTTTGTTGGACAAGCTGTATCAATGTGGCTGTATCAATGTATCAATATCAGATTTCATGCACCATTGATGCCCTGGTGTGTTGTTATAATTATCCCTTTTCTGGCTGCACACAAAACAAATGACTCTTTCATTTGCATTTGTGTAAGTATTGATTGAAAACATGCAATCCTGTTAGGTTCTCCAGTCATACAGAAGAGAAACGAGATCAGAGTAGAGAAACAAGACACGCTCTTCTGCCATCGTGCATCATTTTCATTCATAGTGATAGAAATAACAATGTACACAAAGTGGATTTTTCATCTTGTCTGCTCCATATTAAGTGGTGTCCATATTCACTGTGTATCAATAATAATATGATTCAGATATATTATACTAAACAATTCAATGAGGTGGTTAATAGGTCTTAGAAACGGCACTGTGAGATGCTCACCCAATGTACATTTACTGATTGGGAGTGTGGCTCTCATGTCACCGTGAGATGCTCATCCATTGTACATTTACTGATTGGGAGTGCGTGCCACCAAGGAAAAAGATCAAGTAAGGTCAACATACCGAACTGGTGCCTTCACATGGCAAACCTTAATTGGCATGTAAAAATTTTTAAAAATTTTAATGTAAGAAATAACAATCATATGGATTTTTTTCCTAGTATCAATGTTCAATGAATCATTCTGTTGCATTTAAACCATTAGCCTTTCAGGCCTTGAAGTCAATGATCTCCTCGGGATTCAGAAATGGCTGATACAAGAAACAAACATGCATAATCCTTATCATCTTGCACTTATTTTGTTTATCTCCATGTCTTCTGTATCTGGGTTCATCATTTGCATGTTCTGAGGTGTAGAAGCCACACAGATGATGATGATGATGAAGATGATGATGACTGCTGCTACATTTACTTTCTAGACAACACAAGTGGAGTAAACTTACTGTAACTGGAAAAAAGAATATACCTCCACAAACACCAAACATGGAGTTCCATTATTAACATTTACTTCAATCTCACTTTACAGCCGCAGGCTTTAGAAGAGCTAGTGCATTTACAACCCTGCCAAATTTATCTAGCTCTTCTCAGTAAGGCATTGACTTTATTCCATAAGTTAGACCAGTTTTCAGGAAGGTGTAACAAAATATCATGTACTGCTGTTGTCAAGCTGGAAAACATGCATTTAAAGGTAGAGAAGTGTGATTCAAGACTGATGTAGCGATGGTAGACATTGTTTTCAAGTCAAAAGTTTTTAAGTTTACTTGGACCTTAATTACCTCCAGTACAGTTTCACAAATGGCAATCTGAAACCCTATGGAGCTCAACAGCTTTTTGATGTATCTGGATTTGACATAATCCTTTTAAAAAATTCACATGAGCTGTGGTGTGGCAATAATTTTTCCCACCATGTGGAATGACTTAACACATAATGTCCACTAAAATGGAATAACTCAAATCAACACAGAGTGTCCACTAAAATGGAATAACTCAACACACAATGTCCACTAAAATGGAATAACTTAAATTAACACACAATGTCCACTAAAAATGCTATTGTTGCCCTTCCTGACCTTTCCCCAAGAATCTGAATATTTCCTTTTATTCTTCGGTACTATTAAAACTTTTTAAGAGGTTTATTTTCTGTTCATCCTGAATTGTTGCTTATTGGATGCAACTTCTAAAAAAATAGCGTAATCTCACAGATATTTTCCATCACAAAATATGCACAGTTTAAAGCATCTGAAGTACTCTGGGGAAAAGTTAGTCTGGTTCAATGACCAATTCCACTGACTCTAATACAAAACCCAGATCTGAATCAAAACAAGGTTATCCAGAGTTTACGCAAACAATTATATTTTGAAATGTGTGCTTTGATTTTAAGGGTAATTTCCATAGGCCTTATAGAAATATTGTAAGGGTTGGCAGATTTGCATTTAATTACTGTTGTTGCTTTGTTGTTGTTACTGTAGGGTTTAACGCCATTTTTCATCACAGGATAGGCTATACATGGTGGTCAGTATAAATGGTGGAGGAAGAACCCGGGAAAACTCAGGAAAGAATCACTACCTACGAGAAGCTACTGGCAAGCTTTCTCACATACCCATTTTTGGTCAAACCTGAGACTCAAACCCACACAGAGGTGAGATGGCAATGATCCGTAACAGTGAGCTCTTTAGACCACTCGGCCATGCGAGGCCCCAATTACTGTTGGAGAAAAGCTAGTGCATTTAATTACAATTTTAGAAGAGTTTGTGCATTTAATTAGTTTTCGAAGAGCTAGTGCATTTGATTACTGTTTTAGAAGAGCTAGTGCATTTGATTAGTTTTAGAAGAGCTAGTGCATTTGATTACTGTTTTAGAAGAGCTAGTGCATTTGATTACTGTTTTCAAAGAGCTAGTGCATTTGATTACTGTTTTAGAAGAGCTAGTACATTTGATTACTGTTTTAGAAGAGCTAGTGCATTTGATTACTGTTTTAGAAGAGCTAGTGCATTTGATTACTGTTTTAGAAGACCTAATGCATTTGATTACTGTTTTAGAAGAGCTAGTACATTTGATTACTGTTTTAGAAGAGTGGGTACATTTGATTACTGTTTTAGAAGAGCTAGTGCATTTGATTACTGTTTTCAAAGAGTTAGTGCATTTGATTACTGTTTTAGAAGAGCTAGTGCATTTGATTACTGTTTTAGAAGACTTAGTGCATTTGATTACTGTTTTAGAAGAGCTAGTGCATTTGATTACTGTTTTAGAAGAGCTAGTGCATTTGATTACTGTTTTAGAAGAGCTAGTACATTTGATTACTGTTTTCAAAGAGCTAATGCATTTGATCACTGTTTTAGAAGAGCTAGTACATTTGATTACTGTTTTAGAAGAGCTAGTACATTTGATTACTGTTTTAGAACAGCTAGTACATTTGATTACTGTTTTCAAAGAGCTAGTGCATTTGATTACTGTTTTAGAAGCACTAATGCATTTAAGTACTGTGTTAGAAGTGTAGTACATTTAATGTTTTATGTAGAAAGTAAAAAATGTCTTTAAATCTTTGATTTTGAAATGTGACATCACAAAAGGGAAGAAATACTTCTTTCTAATGTTTTTGAACTATGCTTTTTATATTCATTAGACAACTTTTATTTCAAACTTTTGGCTAGTTTTTACAATAATGTCCACATGGAAGTTTCATGTGGATAAGTAAGGTATGAAAACTGATGCTTTAAGTGGCAGTTCAGGACTAAATTATGTACAAATTTGAATTTGCAATTTTAGTTCCTATTTCAATTTCTACAGCTTCAATAATTTTAACTCTATCATTAAAAGAGATATCAACTAAAAGGGCAAACCGGCCATGGTCTGTTGAGCTCTCCCCCCCCCAGCTTTTGGTAGAATGAGGTTATACACATCAATACAAAGTAACATGGCTCTGTTCTCAAATGTACACGAAAAACTGACCACATGAAAAAAAGCTTGAATATGGAGTGTAATCTAAAGATATGGACAGATGTATGGACAATGTCATAGTAAATTGAGTATTGGAGTGGCATCCCCTTGCTATGCATTCTGTTCGACAGGCATCTGGCACCACTATATACTTTTATAACCGCAAATCATGTCCAACTGTAAATCATGTCTAACTGTAAATCATGTACAGATGCAGATCTATATAATATACTGGCAGATTTGGGACTATTCAGTTTGTTAGGAGTAATCAGCGGAACAACACAAACCCTGATCTGCTGTTGCATTATGCAGTGGCAGATCAGAATCAGGATCTATGCTGTTTACAGCTGGAATGGACTTACAAGCAAATATATATGGAAATATTTCTAGTTTTGAATCAGATTTGAATAGTGATTTCCTATGATGGTCAAAGGTATGGGATATACTGTCTATACTCGCTTATAAGTCAAGCCCAAATGCAAACTGCACAGACCCAGATCTGCCATTGCATAATGCAACAGCAAATCTGGGTCTCTGCAGTTTGCGAGGAGGAATCAGTAGAACAAAACGCACAGATCCTGATCTGCAGGTGCATTATGATATGGCATATCAGAATCGTTGTTGTTTGCAGTTGAACTCAACTTAAAGCGAGTCTATATAGTATATACTACATATGACCTTGACTGCTGAACTAGGTACTTGACTACTGTAACATCAAATGGACCTGGCTACAGTTTAAATTAAATATTGGGGGGGGGGGGTTAAAACAGTGCATATAGGCAGAGTAGGTATTTGACTTGCATTCTTCCTTGTTGTGACTTTGACCTTGAGGTGGTTAAAAGGTCATTACACTATTTTAAGTGGTTCCAAAGTTATAATATAGAGGATACAAAGCAGAGTTACATTTTCCAAAGAAGTGACCTTGACCTTGAGAGAGGGCGATCTGGCCAAGGTGTTCAACATGCTGTCTAGTCATAGCCGTAGTTTTCTGAAAATCTATCCAAACATTACAAAGTTGGAGGCAGGTCAAGCAAGTGTAATGGGTGGACAAACATACAGATACCCAGACAATGCCATAACATCTGCCATGTATATATGCTTATCATGCGCTGAAAAATGACAAAAACCCAACAAATCAAACCGTAACATAATATGCCTTACTTAAGATGGGCATGTAAAGAGTGTGTGCATGTGTGATTTGGATTTTTAATGTAGCTTTAACAATTTTCCAGTCATATCGCTTTGGTGTCTGCAGTGTGGCAGTTTATAGTGATGTCTAGCAGATATGTAGCATGATGTCCCACCGAGTCACATTATCCTGACACCAGGCTGAGCAGTCCTAACACTAACCTCTTAATGCTGAGTGTCTAGTGAGGCAGATGTAAGTACCATTTTTATAAGTCTTTGGTATGTCTCTGATGGGGTTCAAACCCATGAGCTCCTGCATCTGTAGTGGACGTGCTAACCACTAAACCACTGGAGTGGTCGGCAAATAAAGAGAAAATATAAAATGATAATGTTAGAGACATTACCATACCTATCCCAAATTACTGTACTCTGATAGTATTGAAGATTCTACCATCAACGATGATAAGCAATCATATAATAAAAGTTCTCATTAAATATGCATTATCAATTACATTGGTCTGGCAAGCTTCAAATGGATATATGACACAGAAATCAGCAAAGAGACATAGCAGCTAATGATCACACAAAGTGGAAAATGTTTCAAAAATTATGAAAATTTGCTAAATACAGTGATATTTTTAATCATTTGGTCATTTTATTTGTCCTTTCACCCATAAACAAAAATCAACAGAGAGAGAAAAACGTTGTCTAAAATTACATGCGAGAAAAAATGCTATGAACACTGGACAGTTACTGGGACAGATAAATATATTTGAAAGGAACAAAGAAAATGCTATGTTGTTGTAAAATGTTCCTACACATTTTTCTGTTTTTATGTGAGAGTGATAGGTAAAATTAGATACAGCAGACATCACAGGTTTCCTTACATTTATTACCTATAAAAATGCAACTTATGAGCCTCCCCCTCCCCTCCCCCCATAAACTGCATTCAGAATCTGAAAGGTTTCTTGTCAACTACACAGCCTTGTGAAACATCTTACCAAATTTCGTCTACTTCCTTCTAATTTTTGTAGATGGGTGTTCAGTTTACAAAGGAAAATGACTGACAGACCGATATAAATTACTTATCATCTTGCCTAGAATTTGTTTGGAGACTATTCCAGATTTTCCAAATGATTTTCAAGAAATTTATAGTCACTGCTGATGCTGGATAAAGAGTTCTGGTTTGCATCCGTTATTATGTACTTTTGTAAGTTTTAAATACCATTAATATTCTTTGATACTAGTTTGGGGATTATTTTGTAACAGTAATCTTTCAGGAAAACTGAAGACAGCCACAATATTTAATTAATATAAGTAGAACACAATGATTTCTAATTATGTAGATGCGATGTAACTCGTATCCTAGTTAACAGTTCATAAATTTGTGTCCATGTTTCATATTTGTCTGATTTTTGTAATGAAAATAAAATTCTTTATGATTGATTTGGGGATGATTGCATATGAATTAATTATTAAAAGAAAAAGAAAACTGCCGCATTTACTCAGTCCAAGTAAAAAAAAAAAAAAATTCTTTGTATGCAAAAGCTTGAGATGAAATTATATGTAACTGCTCAGTGGAGATGTAATGTGGACAACAAAATCCTCCATCTCAACCTATAAAATTTTCAAGTATTATGTTCCCCCAGACCAATTTAAGGACACTAGGGAGAAAATGCTGCCATGTAAGAACAAGGGCACTTTGTGTTAGTAAGCCAATGAACAGTAAGACAATTCACATAAATGTTTATTTTAACAGATATAACCAGGAAGCCAGGATATAATGTTGGTTTTAATGTCTTTGGTAATATCTAAAGAACAATTCTTGACTGCAAGATATCCTGAATACTATTAATCAGTTCCATGGTACATTTTATGTGGAATATACAATTGTTACAATATTCTGGTACATTTTATGTGGAATATACAATTGTTACAATATTCTGGTACATTCTACACAATGACCCAGTTGTTGTTTGGAGCAAAAGATTAACTATGACCTTGATCTGAGTTATATAGGTTACTCACTGTAACACTGGCACATATTATATCTTTGAGTTCAATAAGTTACTGATTGTAACAAGGCAATAATGTGTCAGTGTTACAATGAGTAACCTATCTAACTCAAAGACTGTATAACTTTATGTGAGTTATATAGGTTATCCACTGAAACACTGACAGCCTAGTATATCTTTGATTTGTGTTACTGAATGTATCTGGCCTTAATGCCATTGAAATATTTCTATATGTTAAACTGCAGTAAGCTCTAGATCAGTTGCAATAACATGACCAAGTGTTTTGTGTCAAGATGTAACATAGAACATTGTAGGATGTGTCTTAGTAAAATCTTTTTTTAAAAAATTATATTATGTTAATTGTATAATAATAATGGCAGTTACCAAAATTTTGAAATTTGGTAAAATTATGCACCTAATAACTAATTTGTAATCTAGGCAACAGATGTAAATACATAATACTTTCATTAAGCGCAACTGTAACGTTCATTCAAATTTCACTCATTTCAACTTCAGAATCTTACAGATTTTTAAAATGAAACTATGAAAGTTACATATAAAACTGTTGTAAATACAAAGATGTGTGCTTTTTCTAGTAAGCTTTGTTTACACCTTTTTCCTTTCCTAAAGTTTTACATGGATGAAATTAATAATAAATCAATTATGGTCACCTGTCACTAAACCAACATTGAAAGGATGAAAGGCAAGGAAAATTTAACTAAAAAGCAAAAGCAATGCATACAACAGCAGCACCTGCAAGAAAGAAATCCAATCACCATCTACTTTGTCATAATAATAATAATAATAATAATAATGAGGACTTTGTATAGCGCCTAATCTTTAGAAGCTCTAAGCACTTTACAACATTTGACGACACTTAAAAAACATATATAATGATATGATTACAAAAATAAAAACAAACACCACGAAATTAGAAACAGAAAACATGCTGTAAATATTTAAGGTAAGGATACATTATTAGGTCTTTAAGTCTGTTCTTGCAGTTGAAACAGGTGAGTTTTAAAAGCTCTCTTGAATGAGATCACTGTGTCTTTGTGTCTAAGTTCAGTGGGCAATTTGTTCCACATTGCTGGGCCTTGGTATGCAAAAGAACGTTGTCCATATAATTTCATTTTCATAGTGGGAATAATGAGAATACGAGTGTCAGAAGAGGAGCGTAAGTATCTTGCTGGTGTGTACACATGGGTGAGGTCAGATAGGTATGTTGGACTGGAGCCCGTCAGTGAAATGTAGCACAGAGAACAAATTTGTGTTTAATTCTGGATCGAATGGATAGCCAGTGTAGGGTACAGAGCAGGGGGGAGGCGTGCTCTGATCGTGGTACTCTAAGGATGATCCGAGAAGCTGTGTTTTGAACTTTTTGAAGTTTCTGGAGTAGATATTGAGATGAACCAGACAGAATTGAGTTACAATAGTCCAGTCTTGAAAGTACTAAGGAACACACAAGTGTTTTTAGTGGCATCAACTGAAAGATACTTGCGAATGGAGCTGATGCGTCTCAGCTCAAGATATGCGGCCTTGCATATGTTCATGACATGTTGGTGCAATGAGAGAGTACTGTCGAGAGTAACACCTTGGTTTCATACTGACTGTGTGAATTTAATATTGGCGTTGCTGATATTTATTGTCTGAGGTAAAGGATGTGAATGAGAAAGTCTTTGTGTTGTAATCAAGAAAGTCTTTGTGTTGTAATCAGAATGGCTTCAGTTTTATCATCATTCACCTGCAGCTAGTTACATGTCATCCATGATTTCACATCGGAAATGCACCTCTCTATGCCTTGGATGGTAGCTTCAACTTCAGTTGGATGGCTAGATTTGTGTATTTGGGTGTCATCAGCATACAGTTGGTGAGAAACTGGATGATGATCTATGACACTTGAGAGTGGCTGAGTGTATAGAATGAAGAGAACAGGTCCATATAATATACATCATAGCATATGACAGAAAATAGTTAATGGGTTATATACACCATAGCACATGACAGAAGATAGTTAATGGGTTATATACACCATAGCACATGATAAAAGACAGTTAACAGTTTATATACACCATACATGATAGAAGATAGTTAATGGGTTATATATACCATAGCACATTACAAAAGATAGTTAATGGTTTATATACACTATAGCACATGACAGAAGATAGTTAATGGGTTATATACACCATAGCACATGACACAAAATAGGTAATTAGTTATATACACCACAGCACATGACAGAAGACAGTTAATAGGTTATATACAACAGAGCACATGACAGAATACAGTTAATGGGTTATATACACCATAGCACATGACAAAAGACTTTTAATGGGGTATATACACCAAAGCACATGACACAAGACAGTTAATGGGTTATATACACCATAGCACATGACACAACACAGCTAATGGGTTATATACAATATGCACATGACAGAAGATTAATGGACATCTAAACAATGTACTGAACATTTAGTGCAAGAACTGAAATACTGTGAATACACTAAAATGGATGGTGTGATTAAGCAGAAATGAAGCATTAATAAAAATAATTAAGTCACACACAGTTGTTGCTAAGATAATCTTTGTAAATAAATTTAGCTTAGTTCTTATATTTTAGTAGAAAGGTTCATATTATTTTGAGTTCTCATTAGATGGTGAAACAACTTTATTGCATCCATTACTTTTTGAAGTTATCCAAAAGCTGTAGCTAATATAACTTCATATTGGAAAAATGTTGTTTCCGAAGGATGGATTTAATTGCAGGCTGAACATGGTCAGAAGACAAAAAAAAAAACAAAAAAAAAAACACCACTGAAAAACTGGTAATATCAAACTTAGCAAATAAAATCAAGTTGAAAATTTTGTATTCACTTTCTATTCTTTGTTCAAAAATACATCAAGGAATTCCATGAAAACTGAAGACAACACATTGCTTTTAGTATTCTTCCAATCATTACATGGTTCAGTTATTAAGTTAAGCAATATATCTGTGTTTTTTCAAGTCCATGTCTGTGGAAAAAAAAAAGGTTTCTTTTACAAGAAAATGAGGGAATTTGTATACATGACTTTCCAGATGAAGAAGATTTTGGAAACTTGATGTCTTTACATTAGAAGTTTTCTGAATAACTAAAATGAACATCAGTTAAAAATGCCTTGACCCCCATTTAAACAGAGATGTTGATCCCTACCAGTTGTAGAGTATATAACTGGTAGATCCAATAAAATTCTCTATCCTTCTGATTAATATTGCTTCAGCTGAAAAACACTTAATTTTCTTGATAAAATTGGAAGCTGAAAATGACCAAATAAGGTAAAATTATAAAACACAGTGAAGCATCTGTGGCAGTGAGTTTTGCAGATGTCACTGTAAAATACAGAAATTTTCAAATGATGTACATGATTTGGCACTGGATTAAATCTGTGGCATGTTTAAGGATGCTTGTATTTGAGTGCATCTGATTCAGACTTCATTGATTATTAATTAGATCCCATTTGGTAACTATGACAGGCAAAACTGGACAGGATTGAAGACTGAGATTTGATTATTGAAATGGTCAAGGGTTGAAATGTTGCAGAAGCAGCATTTGTACTTGTTGAACTATTTGTCATTAAGTTGAAACCTAGCAGAGGTCTGTACATGGAGGGAAGCAGGAAATGTAGAATTTTCCAAACCCTGGAGGGGCATGTGTTAATAATGTTGGTTAGATAAACTTAAGATCTGGTTGGGTAGTTAATGGTTTTGGGTGTGTTTCCCAATCCATGTCTTGTGTTTTAAAAATGACTTACTTGGCAGATACAGGCAGTCCAGTTTTTTGTGCGGCATAAAGGTCTTGGCTGGGGTGGGGAGACCCTCGTAAAGGTTGTCCAAGGGATGTCTAGTTGAGAGTCTACGAGAGACACATAACCAGGAGTTCACAGAAATGGTTCTGCAAAAGGGAAGAGAGCAAACCTCAGTGCTAAAAGGTACCATGTCTTATTTTCATACAAAATTTGTCTTTGATACAAGTCTTAAAATAAGGGTTTGAACTGATGTCTTAAATGATATATGAATCATATATGCTAAGAATTAATCATTATTAGATTTGTGGGATTCTTTTCTGCTGAGGCATTGTTGGTTAACAATAGGTGGTATGCTATGGGGTGGATTTTGTTCGATTTATTTGTTTAACTAGGATGTAAAGTCTTTTAAACTATGAATTGGTTGCATTAACATTTGAGCAGCTTTGTGGGGCTACATAATTATTTATTCATCAGTCATAAGTGTACATGTGTCTGACATTTAGATCATGATAGTGATTAATAGTTCATACAGCAGGCTCTTAATTGTCATTAAGGGAGAGCAGACTATGCTATCAATCAATTAGTAATGGTAACTATTTCTATTGGAAAAATACATTAAATTTTCCTATACTATGTGAATTGTCTATGAAAAAAGAAGCTGCAGTGTATGTAAAAAGTTATGGCATTGTTTGCATTCGATGCAGGGTTATAACCAATTGGCAGTGGAAGATCTATTGTGGAATGTGATACAGGCTATTCTGAGTGTACTGGAGAGGGGAATGTATTTTCTGTTCAGAAAGTAATGAATGAATGAAGAATCTGACCGCATTTATTTGATCAGGAAATAGCTTCCATGCCTAAAAATAAGAGAATGAACAACCAGTATGAGAGACAGAATGACCAAGAGAGGCCACTAAAGGTTGTTGGAAACATAATTAGGCAAGAGGGAACCTGAAAGTGTTCCAGTTGAAGTTGACCCCAACCGACAAGCTAACCACAGCCAGTTATCAGGTCATGAAACATGCTGAAAAATTAAAGTTCAAAACACTTGAATTTATAATGAGGTTTGCTGTATCGATATAAATCGAGCTGCTAAGTGCATTTAAAAACTCTGACTTGATTTTTTTTCTCTTTTCTTCTCTTGTCTGGTACAGTTGGATCCTGCAAATGGTCTTGTACTATTTCTTTTTTTTCCAAATTGATCAAATTTTTGTTTTCTGTAATGGGCTTGTGTTGTTCTAGTCAATATCTCTGCTCAGATCTCCATTTATTCCATTCATTAATTTCATTTTAATATTAGCTGGACTTAGGCTGTAACACCATGGTCAATTGTCCTATAAGCACTGATAACCACCAAAGCATGACAGTGTTGTACTACATACAGGTATGGTTAAACTTGGACATACAAAGTTTGAAAAATAAAATCTAAGATACTACACTACAAGCAGATATAAAAACCATGTGTCTATTTTGCTACCTGAAAATGTAACATTGTACAGTACAAACACACAATAAAAAATACCAGATAATGTGACTGACAGATGCAAATTAGTGATGCATAAATTGTTTACGGACAATGAAAGAACTTCAAAAATTTAAATGAAAGCTCATTTTGACAGTTTGGGTTTTATGAAAAATGCCATTCGTATAATTTATACTCTGATACCTCTGGCACGTAAGAAATGCCAAAGAAAACAGAATTGCTTTAAAATATATTGTTGCAATCTAGAGATATTAATGGTGGCAATAACAACTATGATTTTATGGTTTTTCTTATGCATCACTAACAAAATGCAATTTTTTCCAGTGAAAAGACAATTATCAAGTTCATAAAAAGACAAAATATAAAAAAGAGAACTTGTATAATTTAGTCTTGGAATATTTCTTTCCAATTGTGGCATCATATAAAATGGGTTTATTCTGGCCTCTTTATGATTATAGTCATTGGGTTAATGGACCTTGCATCTTATAATTGTGGTCCCTCTGCTGGTTAGTTTACACATTCCCTTTCAATGTTACTCTACCTGCACTCAAATATCTGTCTGTCTGTCTGCCTGTCTATCTAAAATATAAATAATCCATCATACTGACTACACTGAATGAAAAAGGTGAACATTCATCAGTAACTCCAATGTAAAATTTAGGTCAAAGTACGGTAACCCAGTTTTGTTCTGACTGAAGTACTCCTCATCTGATGTATCCAAAGTAGTAGTTGAAACTGAGTAGCTGAAATAGGATCCATCATAATGAGGGTGTAATGAATGAAAGCTGAAAAATAATGTTACTTAAGCATGAAACTTAGGGCAGTGACCTATTTAAGTATGGCTGAATTCCTCTCCTTGAGATTAATCTTCATACCAAAATTTTCATCAGTGTAGGTTAAATAGGATCCAACATATTGATGACTCAGTCACTAAAGCCTTAAAATTAGTTGAATGATCTAGCTTTGGTATAGCATGATTTAGTTATTCACCTTGTAATGGTTGTTGTTGTTGTAGGGTTTAACGCCATTTTTCAGCACATGATAGGCTATACATGGCGGCCAGTATTAATGGTGGAGGAAGAACAAGGGAACACCCTGGAAAGAACCACTGACCCATGAGAAGCTACTGGCAAGCTTCCTCATATAACCACATCGGCCGAGCCAAAGACTAGAACCCACGCAGACAGAGGTGAGATGGCAGTGATCCGTAACTGTGAGCACTTTAGACTACTCGGCCACTCGGGGCCCCCACCTTGTAATGGAGTCACACACCAGTTCTCATGAGTGTAGATGAAACAAGGTTTAAGATATAAAGTACAGGATCTAGGATATATTGTTGTTGTTGTTGGGTTTAACGCCATTTTTCAGCACAAGATAGGCTATGCATGGCGGCCAGTATAATTGGTGGAGGAAGAACCCTGGAAAACCCTGGGAAGAACCATCGACCCATGAGAAGCTACTGGCAGGCTTTCTCATGTACCCACGTTAGCCGAGCCTGAGACTCAAATCCACGCAGACAGAGGTGAGATGGCAGTGATCCGTAACGGTGAGCACTTTTGATCACTTGGCCACTTGGAGCCCCCACCTTGTAATGGAGTCACACACCAGTTCTCATGAGTGTAGATGAAACAAGGTTTAAGATATAAAGTACAGGATCTAGAATATAAAGAAAAGAATGGCTTAAAATACGAAAGTTGCTCGAATATTAAAATTATGTAGCAGTGACCTCATCTGGCACTGAAAATTACACACTTTGAGATACAATCACATGCCAATTTTCATGACTGTAGAAGCAGAGTCCAAGATATCTAGTGATATGGTTGAGTTACTCTTCCTGACTTGAGCTTAAACAAATTAATTTTCATGTTTAGAAAAGAGACCAGGATACTAAGGGTACAACAAATGAGTAGTTAAAAATATGTCACTCAAGTATGCAAAGTGGGTCACAGGGACCCACTTTTGGACTAGTTGCCAACACTTCATCATTTTTGGGGTGGGGGGGGCTGAGGTGGTGGTGGTGGTGGTGATAAGGATCATGAATTTAAGAGAAGTGTTTGTTTTCTACCCTAATTGACAACCATGATAAGAAAAGGGTGTATGTTGAGAACTTCTTGTATCAATTGTTGCAAAAAGTATATACTGATGTTTCATTCTAAGTCCATTGGGGTCTACCATTCTGTATGTATGCCTGTATGGATGGGATTTAATGCAGGGATCCAATGTAAAATGTACAAAATAACCACTTTCTTTTAAGCCAGCTAAAATTAATATTTATCAATACAGGACAAACATCGGAGCTGCATAATGGCTGTCCAGTACACAGCTGAATAAAATTAAAATGTGTTAAAATAACACAGGCATTATTGGATTGTAAAACTAAATGGTGTAAATTAAATGAAATTATGCTTATAAGGGAATACTATTTAATTTGTACATCATATTGCCCATGGGCAAGTAAAATTACAGCATATGGTACATACAATTAACTAAGCAAGTTACATTCACTCTAATGCTCTATTATACATATTTTTATTCCAAGTTTCTTTGTACATTAGACAAATTATTAATGAAACTGAATAAACCATAGAATATTGTACATGCTCGCTTAGAAGCCAAGTCCAACTGAAAACTGTACAGACCCATATCTGCCATCACATAGTGCAATGGAAGATAAGTGTCTGTGCAGATTGTTAAAAAGTAATCAGTGGAACAAACAATGCAAACCATGATCTCCCGGCAGATCAGGTTTTGTCTTGTTTATAGTTTGACTTGACTTATGAGTACAGATTTACATTTGTTTGTAAAACACATGCAGAGCAGAGAGATGGAAGTTAAAAAAGAAAAGAAACTCACCACACTGAAAACTGCTATAATGGCATAAAAATGAAATCAAGTCATCTGCATATGCAAACATCTACAATAAAATGAAATCTGGTAGATGTATCATTATGCATGTGTGAATGGCCTGATTTGATTTTCAGTCCATGACATCATTTTTTTTGGTAAATTGTGTGCTACTTAGAACTTTTTGGCTATAACTGTGTTTAAAGAATTGCATACAAAACACTGGACATTGACAAATGAAATTTCATGGACATGTTTGTATGCATATATGAAGGTGAGCTGGTTTCAACTTTGACTTTTGTTTGCT
Organism: Megalonaias nervosa; assembly: GCA_016617855.1. Lineage (NCBI taxonomy): Eukaryota > Metazoa > Mollusca > Bivalvia > Unionida > Unionidae > Megalonaias > Megalonaias nervosa. Next base: position 76,641 of record JAECUM010007401.1, on the reverse strand, counting down.
TCTGTGTTTTTTTTTTATGTACAAACACAAAACTAGTTTTAAGATACAATTTTAAACTAAAGAATTTATCACCAATTATGTTGAGTGAATGTATTACACAGTACCATGATTCGTACTTAAAGATGGAACACAAAACATTGCTAATCATACATGAGGTAATTTTACCCTTTAAAAGGCAAACATCAATTTAACCTTGGTTTCACTAACCATCTCAAATTTTCTTCCTCAAATTAAGTTTTGTTTCAAATATTCATTTAATTTCAAACAATGAAAACATGACATTTACACAGAAAAGGAAGAAATCTCTAAAGATCAAATTAGTTCTTTTCATGTGCAAAGAGTGTTTATTGTGATGTTACTGATATGATCTTGGTTTTACCATATGGTTTCCAAGTCCCCTGTGGTCTGGGAATTTATATTAGACTTGATGCACCCTCCTGGATGCTGCAAGAGGTGACTAATGGAGGCAGAAGCTGCTGTCTGTGGTGTGTGCACTGGATTTGTAGCCAATGGTTATGAGTTTAATCCTACCATATAATCAGGTCATGTCAGCTACCAAGTTACCAAGGCAACTTATTTTGTCTCAGCTTTAAATAGCCAACCTATATTACTGTGCAACAAAATACCAAATCAAACCAAGCACTTTCAAAATGGCTCTACTGTCAAAAATATGAAATATCATAAATAAAATCATGCTAATAATTATGTCATACTGTAACACTACAATATGTACATGTTATGTTAGCAGTCCTTAATTTAAATTTTTTGGATAAATCAATGCACATTTCAAGAGATATTTTGAAAAAAAATAATGTGTGGCAATGATTGCATAGGTTCTCAAGGACTTGCATAAACAAAGATGTTACCATCTTTACTCACTTATAAGACAAGTCCAAATGCAAACTGTGCAGACCTTATAATATCTGCTGTCTCATAATCCACTCGCAGATCTGAGCCTATGCAGTTTGTTAGGAGTAATAAGTAAAACAAGACAGACCCAGACCTGTAGAAGCTTTATGATACAGCAGATCAGGATCTTCTTATTTGCAGTTTGACTAGACTTATAAGTGAATATATAAGGTATTCACTCAATGTCATAAATTTAATTTGGATATGAGCACTCAAGTAAATCTTGTATACAGTATCTGTTAAATCTTTAACTGTATATACATACTGATCTCAATCTGGCATGAAATAAAGTAAAATTTGGCAAATCTGGGGTCTGGTTACATGGGCACATAAGGCTACATGGGTACAAAAAGCAATTCCTGAGACAGATTCTACTAATTTGCACAAATTGATGTTGGCAGAACTGACCATTAGTCTCACCCAGGTAGGAAAATGGTGGTCATTCTTATGCTGACCTTTGATCATTCACCAGTTGGTGGCCTGACCCTCTGAACACCTCTTCTCCATAACCCAGGCCAAATCAGCTGCCTGGCCCCTGTGGATAACTTCAATACCAGAACACTGATGGATGGGGCCAACCGATCAATGTATGGTCTGTTTCATGAACTGATTGCAGTCAACATACAACCTGTCTCAAGCAGACATTTGTGCTGTAGGAAGGGTGATTCTATCAGATTTGGGAAAAAAGATCCACTATTTAATATTACTGGGGCAAGCAGCTGTCCTGTCCAGGGCATGAGAGTAAAATTTCAAACAAATTTACACCAGTTTCTTTGAAATTAGTATATGGTACAGGTTCATACAACTAGCAGTCATACTGAAGACTGTCAGTAGATTTGACTATTGGTTAATTAGGTTATATAACAATGACAATAATTTCTTTATATCTGAAGAAAAAATTATTAAATATACATAAAAAAGTGATAAAATCAAAGGCATTTGTAGCTTGTGCTTTAGTTTGTCTCTGTATCTTTTGTTAAAAATGTCAAATTTTTATCAACCTACACCGGAGCAGCTGCCAGAATGTCCTCCACACAGGTAAATTCAAACTGAGGCTATAATCATTTGCAAGCTTGTTTATTTTTAATATAATAAAATATGAATGGCATGAATATGAAATGTCCAGAGAGTAAGAAGTTGTTAAGTGCATGAAAATATAAATAACTCTACTGTTGTGGAGATTCTAAATGAAAGGACAGCACTTATGTAGGGTTTGCTGAGAGAAAACTGTGCTAAACTGTAATGTAATATAATATATTCAACTCAGATGTAGTTCAGAACATAAGCATGATGAGGAAGACAACAAAATTATAGGAGAAATTAATTATGTTTTTGCTACATTCAGCTAAAAACTAAATTAAGTTTTAGAACTGATTATCTCCTAGTGTATACTTATAATTGCATGCATATTTTTTTACTTATTGTGGTTTACAGTTTTATATATAACTGAAGTGCCTTTTTGTTTTATCTCACTTGTACAGGAAAGCATATGCTGCACCTCCGGTGTCAGAGTCATACTGGCCTATGCACAGTTTGTAAGTTTTGGCCTATGCACAGTTTGTAAGTTTTGGTCTATAAGTTATGGCCTATGCACAGTTTATAAGTTTTGGCCTATGCACAGTTTGTAAGTTTTGGCCTTGGCACAGTTTGTAAGTTATGGTCAATACACAGTTTGTAAGTTATGGCCTTGGTACAGTTTGTAAGTTTTGACCTTGGCACAGTTTGTAAGTTTTGGTCTATACACAGTTTGTAAGTTATGGCCTATGCACAGTTTGTACGTTATGGCCTATGCACAGTCTGTAAGTTATGGCCTTGGCACAGTTTGTAAGTTTTGGCCTTGGCACAGTTTGTAAGTTATGGCCTTGATACAGTTTGTAAGTTATGGTCAATATACAGTTTGTAAGTTACAGCCTTGACACAGTTTGCAAGTTTTTATGTAGAAGTGAATATCTCAGGTACAAATGTCGTTACATTCATAAAGGTTGATTTATACATAAAATGGCCTAGAATGCAACAGACATTTCTTTGTGGCCAGAAGGACTGTAGCATGAGAAAGTTACTAGTGATGCTGAATCTTCACTAGCTGATTGGCAGCCATGAGACTACTGAAAATTTGAAAATTACTAGTATAACAGGAAATTTACTAACCTTGGGCTAGCAGACTATTGTATTGCTACTTTTGCAAGCCCTGATACAGTCTGAGAAGCAGTACACACCACTAAACTGAAAGTACCTCACTGTGACCTAGTTTTCATGATTCAGCAACTATATCAACTTTTCTATGTTTATGTCATTTCTCTGGCACAACTTTTTGTAGTTTCATCAAACTTAATAAGTACATACATCCTAATGAGTACTACACCACAATACCTAATTTAGGTCACTGAATAACACATGTTAAACTTAAGTTCCAGTTGTCATTTTGACAGTTTACATTTTGGTCAGTGTCTTGGAAAGGGATGCAAATACAGTCTTCGAAACAGATCTGTGCATCCATCCTGACAAGTAGTAGACCACCATACCAAATGTAGGTCACTTCCACCAACCTTTCACACCCAAGAAATCATTTACACTTTTTTGTTTATCAGTTTGTGTGACACTTGTTGTACAGTCATGAAAATAGATGTATTCCTTGATCCCAAGAAGTACTAGACCACCATACTAAAAGAAAATCAATTTGACCAGCTTTTAGCACTCCTGTAGCCAAGCAAACTTTTAATATGACTTTTACGGTTATTTTTCCTTTTACAGTCTTGATACCTAATATATGAGTGCATTCTGAGTACACTATGATATTAAAAGTAGGTCACAGTGACCTACCTTTTACACACAAGTAACTATGAACAAATTTGACAATTAGGTTAGTTTCTTTTACCTGTTGCTTTTGTCATCATCAAACTGGATATAAGCATGTCTTTATATGTACATCGACACCATATCAAAGAAAAGAAAAAAAAAGCAGTGTGACCTACATTAACCACTGATATTTATTTTTCCTGACCAATATGTAACTGTATACTGATAGTTATTTTTCCAGGCCAATATGTAACTCTACACTGATATTTATTTTTCCAGGTCAATATGTATACACTGATATTATTTTTCCAGGCCAATATATAACTCTACACTGATATTTTTTCAGGCCAATATGTAACTCTATGTTGATGTTTTTTTTTCCATGCCAATATGTAACTCTACACTGATATTTATTTTTTCAGGTCAATATGTATACACTGATATTTATTTTCCCAGGCCAATATGTATACACTGATATTTTTTTTCAGGCCAATATATAACTCTACACTGATATTTATTTTTCCAGGCTAATATGTAACTGTACATTGATATTTATTTTTCCAGGCCAATATGTATTCACTGATATTTATTTTTCCAGGCCAATATGTACCCTTTATTCTATCAGCAGGCATAAGGGAATTTCTATGTATTCATTGACTTTATCAACATTTCCTCTCAGCACTGCCCACTCTCTTTTTGTATCTGAAAATCTATACTATTTATCTTCACAAGAGCCAACTTTTTCAACTTTTCCTACTCCCCAGAAAAGTGGTTTTGAGCTCATGACCGTGGGGTGAGGTGTTTGCTTCCCACCATCATGTTAACCTGGATCAACTACTATAGTGTGTCCTTGGGCAAGACACTTGAGTTCCCTCAGTAGGCTCAACAGATGACCTTCAATGTATATTGGGGACATAAAACTGAATCTTACCAAAACTGGAAGAGTGTTATAAGGGTTTGACTGCCTCTCTCCCCACCTCCCAATCTGTCACTGTCAGTATAATTATTGCAGTCCAGTTAGTGGATCCAGCTGATCTAGCATTATGTAATACCATACTCAAATGGGGGTTAGATTGTTCTTTGGATTAATGTCATATACGCCAGTTAGGCATTCATGACTCATTAGTTTGCATGCATTTGCATGCTATTTAATTTATGCGCTTATCTGCTATTACCATGCCACCAGAGCAAGCCACTAGAAGCAAAGGTGCCCTGAATGCCTCTGTCCACCTTCTTCCAATCAAGGCTGTAACCTTTTACACAAGCAGCATAAAAACTTTCACATCAAATTTATGTCCTGTTTCCTATTTTGTGCAGACTGGTCCCTAACATACCGCAAAACATGTGATAGTCACATCTGAATTGATGATTCCTAAGTTGTCAAATTTCCTCCTTTTTAGTAATTTTATTATTTTTTGCGTACTATGCGTACTTGAATTTTGTGAAAGGTTTACTGAATCAATTGGGCTTACAGTAGCCATTGATGTTTGTGATCTTAACTCATGTATCTCAATGTCATGAGTTTGTAAACTGGACCAGACAGTATTCTTTCAGAGCCAAGAAGTTTTTGTTTAAAGAAAGTTTAAATCTGTGTGTGTGTGTGTGCGTCTTATATAAGTGTGTGTGTGTGTGTGTGTAATTTAGATTTTTAACATAGCTTTAACAATTTTTCAGTCATATCGCTACGATGTCTGCAGTGTGACAGTTCATAGTGATGTTTAGCACTGGGGCATCATGCCGCAGACATGTAGCATGATGTCCCACCCAGTCACATTATCCTGACACCAGGCCAACCAGTCCTAACACTAACCTCTTAATGCTGAGCGCCAAGCGAGGCAGCTGTTAGTACCATTTTTGAAAGTCTTTGGTATGACTCGGCCAGGGTTCGAACCCGCGACCTCCCGCATCAGAGGCAGATGCTCTACCACTAGGCCACCCGAGCCGTTCTCTTATATAAGTAAACTTGACCCCAAATCACAACAATAATTTCTGACCTAACTGAAAGGCTACACTGGTACATTTCAAGGTTACATAAAATGTTAAGTAAGGTTTTATGAAGTGTCAATCAAGACCTCTGGTGACAACTCTCCCTTCTGTAATGAAATCAGATAGTACTAAGTAAGAATGACTGACATGTTGGAAGGGTCAATTCATTTCAAAGTGTAAATTACCAGGTCACTGTGGCCTTTTGCTGTGACCTAACATATTCTCATGAGTGACCACTAAAAATAAACTCCTCTGTTTATGGTCTAGTGACTTCTACTGACCATGGCTTGACCACTCCATGAAAAACTAAATGACCAAATTTTGCTGAATTGGTAAGTTCAAGAAAGTTCAGTGCCTCCTTTAGACTTCCTGTTAAATAATCTGCCCCACCCTATTGTAGAATTAAACTCTGAAATGTCAAGGCTGAGATTTTTGCAGGGTGATTAGGAATAGGGCCTTGACCTGTGGTTTACAGACAGATTACAGGAATTTCAATATAGCTAAAAGTTTCTTGAGTACATGTATCTTGCTGAACTGGGTTGACTGGTTGTCTTGTCCACAGTAATAAGAGAGGCCAAGTTTCCACATAATCAACAAGCACCATTTTACACTTTTTGGCTCGTCTAAATAACAAATGGTAATGGGTGATACCTGGCATTTGTTTTCAATCCCCATAATTTACAATTTGATTACTCTAACAGACAGACCCTTTTAAAATCTCAAAGACTCTATTTTTTTCTGTAATAAGTAATAACTACTCAGAATAACTCATAGCTTGGTTTTCAAAAACCAGTCAACAATAAACAAATTCACATACATGTATTAAATAAAACTTATAAAAGAGCCTTCCTAAATACCAAACTTGTTTCAAACCTTTTACAGCAAACATATTACTTTTTCTTTTTACCTGGCCCAATTACAACTGCAACCTGCAATATAAAACCTAAGACAAATCTTTGATAAAAACAACTTTCACCCTGAACTTTTTGAACTTTTACAGATACGCTTGTAAGCTTCAGGACAGACAACCAACAACAGGCCTGCAAAAATTCTCAAATGGTCTACAAGACTGAATACAAACTTTTAATTAACTGCACGATATTTGGATTTTCCCTTCATAATTTATACAAATTTCTGGCAAAATATAAAATGTTTTAAATGCCCACCAAAATTTTCATCATGTCCTAGGCTACCAGGCAAGGGATTTTTCTGCAACTGCCATTGCAAAACTGCATAATGAAGATTAGTTGTACCTCCCCAAAAAAGGTATTTTAATGGCAGCAATATTTTACCAATCACAATTGTGTAGCAGAATTTGTCAGTCAGGTGGGTAGGCTGATCTGTTAAAATGAAGAGAAAAAAAAAATAAGAAAAAAGGGAGTGTACCCATCATTCAAGGGAAAGATCCACTTTACTTAATTGGTGTCATTTCAGGTCACATGCTGTGCTACAACTACAGACCTCAGACCCAAAAAATGCCTGTGCTTTCTTGCACTAATGAGTCAAGGTATGAGAAGAAGGTAGTTTGAGATTGCCAAAATACTCCATGGTATCCTCCATGGTAGAGAGACCCATGAAACCTTCCTGTTCAAGACATTTAGATGGAAACACATCACCCTAACTGGCCATAAAAGTCTATCTTGATCATCTCCAGCACAGATTTGACCCAGACTGGGAATCTCTGGGTGATGGAGCTATTGAAGGTAATTAACTTTTGACTGAAAATTCCAGTTGACAAAGAAGAAAAATGGAATTGTAATTGCCATTAAACCAGAGACAGCCAGTGTCAAAAGACAATGCATGAATCGCACTACATCTTCTTGTAGACAGCAAAGACAGTAAAAACAGTCTTGAGTGTGTGGACCTGAAAAAAAGCATCACTCAATGATTCATAGTGGGTTTTGATTAAGGACCATAAATCACAAGATGGATTCCATATGGGCATAAGAGAGTGGGAGACAGGTCTCTGCAGCTCAAAATATTTAATGAGATAAGCAAGGTGCAAATCCCAAGGGATAACTGATCCCTGAGAGAATGACAGTGTTTTGGAAATGGCAGCTCTACAGCCCATGATACTGAACATCTTTTGTTCTTCTGTCTTGAAAAAGAATGAAAGGAAATCAGCAATGGAAGTTATAGTGTGACAGATTCAGTCAACATGCTTCCTACTGACCAATTACAGAAGATTCTCCACCTGGTGTCATAGACCTTGGATGTCAAAGTTCTCCTGGCCTAAATGATGCAACTGGCAACCAGGCCCAAAAACTTGTCCTGGCAAATAGATTGTTTGAGATGAGCCAAGCTTAAAGGTGGAGAATGTGGGGTTGTTGTGCAGGAGAGAACCCTACATTGTGACAGAAGATCCCACAGTGGGGATATGAGAATATGAGCAGTGGAGGTTCTGACTTTTTTGTAGAACTTGAGGTAGCAGTGGGAATGGTGGGAAGACATACATGAACAGATGATCACACTGGAAGCTCTGCTGCCTATTCTCTCTAGCCTAGGACCATTGAGATGTAAGGGAAGTCTGTTGTTGAACCTGGTTGTAAACCAGTCCACCAGAGACTTTCCCATATTAAGAAGAGAGACTCTGTTATGGAGTGATGAAGAGTCCATTCCATGATCACTGTTTTGCCTGACCTGGTCAGACTGTCCACTAAATTGTTCTTCCCCAGAATGTGGTAAACTTGGAGGGTAATGTTCTCCAAAATGGTCCAGTGGAGGAGGTTCCAGACCTCCACACAAGAAGAGGCATGTGTGCCTCCTTGACATCTTACACAGAGGCCCCCTGTCAGAAATCTGTCCTGATTCATCCACATGCACAAATGTTGATGAAACTTTGGTCCTAGAGGAATCAGAGCTGATAGAGAATCACTGTACAGTTTCCATCTTGTGAGAAGGAGAAAGTGTAGAGGGCAAATATGAAGACATCCTAAGGGAACCAAATGCACAGTGGCATTCAAGGTTCCAAGTATGGGTAGGTAAAGGCGAGCAGACCATGATGTTTTTCCTTGTAGCGCCTCTAGAAGTGCAAGGATTTGATCTATTAGATCCAGTACTCAAACTAAGTTCTGGTTCATCTGGATGTTCATCCCCAATAAAACAAAGTCCTGAGATGGAATGAGTTCCAACTCATTGAGAATGGGTAAAACACCCAACACAGTTACTGTGGACTAACATCAGAAGTGATACAGATGGAGAGATTGAACCTGCGCATTGCGGATCAGCCAGCTGTTTTAAATACTGGTAGTCTGAGGTAGGACACTACACTGCCATAATTCAGGTGAAGACTCTTGATGCAAAAGTGATTCTGAATGACAGAACCTGGAATTTAAAATACTTCCTGGTCTAAGCAAAACCCCAAGGTATTTTGTATGTGGAGGAAACAATTCTGAATGAATAAAAAGGCATCCTAAAGATCGATATTGACCACCCAATCTCATCGGTTAATAACCAGTCAGAGATCTGGCAACATATACATGTCAGAGCCTAGTTTGTCTTCATAACTCATGAAGGTGTGATGCTGCTCATCCCATTCAGGAGGGCATAATATGCTTTCCTGGAAGTGTTGCATGCAATGCAACTCCTCCCCCTGGGAGGGGGAGGGGTGCTATACACTACTCTGAAACAAACAGTGTACTTCCTTCCTCATCACACTTTTTACTTTCTTTCAAACACATCTTTTGACAAAATGAAATGCACAAATACCATAATTTAATTTTATAAACTAAAATTACTACTATACATCTGATGTTTTATATTTTTAATTTCTCTGCTCCCACCCATTCTTTGAATTTTCAATCACTGTGACCACTTGACAGTTATGGACACAACAACCCCAGTTTAATCACAGGTCCAACTGGCATTTTGTTAATTCTCTTTCTCCGCCCTCACCACTAATATGTAATAATCCAATTCTGGATCATTCTTGCTATGCCATGGTTCAATACATAATACAGGTGGTAATTACAGACTATTTTCTTATTACTATATATTTTGACTGGCATTTGAACTTTCAATCATACATGCTATTCTATGCTTTGGTAGTTACCGTATATACTCACTTATACATATGTCAAACCGCAAACAAAAAAGATCCTGATGTACAGTAGCATGAGTCTGGAGATCAGGGTCTATGTTGTTTTACCGATTCCTCCTAACAAACTGCACAGATCCAGATCTTCCTGTGCAGGATGTGATTGCAGGTCTAGTTCTGTGCAGTTTGCAGTTGGACTTGACTTACAAGCAAGTAAACATGGTAGTTATGGACCCCCTCATTATCGTAAGGGGTGAGTTGTGCTAGGATTGGATCAGGTATGTGGACTCACTTAATCGGACTTGGGTCACAGTTATTACTTCCAGTTCAGTACCCACAAATGTAGTCCCTGTTTATTTTTAAAGCACTTTTTCCTCTCTTATTTTGGTGGTGATACAAGTTAGATTTTGGCATTAATGGTATTGATTTAATGGTAATTGTTTATTCTTTAGAATTTTAGCATTATGTTGTTGTCTGTGTGTATTTTGGTGACAGTGCACTGTGAGAAATGAGGAATTGATGCAGATCTGGAAGTGAAATCTCCATTGCACATTGCTTTGATTAGTCTGGCCTGTCAAAGAAATGCCAGATAATCTATGACAAGAACTTCACTGTGAATTCATTAACTTGATTTATTATGATCTGGACACAGTAGGAAGTTCAGTACCAAGAAACAAATGTAGAGACTACATAGGCAAATAAATGTGATCGGAGTCCCTGTGGGTTCACTTGATCAGATATATGGGCTCACTTGATCAGGTACATGAGTTCACTTGATCTGGTACATGGGTTCCACTTGATCTGGTACATGGGTTCTCTTCAGTACTAACTGTAGATGTATATGTTTGAAATGACTGTTGTATTGTGAATATCACAGCATCATATTACATATACAAAGAACTATCAACACATTTAACATTCAACATGCATTTACAAAAAAATATACCCACTCCTCCTCCAGAAGTAATAATCTGTCAAGGTCCCATCTTGAATGTTTGGTGGAGATAACAGACAACAGATAGTGCCCCTTCTTTTACAAGATACAGTGTCATGATACAAAAGCATACCAAATTACATCAAAATACCACAAACTGTAAAGAAAAAATGAAGTCTAAATAGTTTTTGTTCTTTAAACATAGGGAGATAACTCGAGAAGTTCTTATCTGATGCCGAATCTTCTATGGGACACAAATGATTGTCACAATACAAATGCATACCATGTTTTATGAAGATTTCTCAAACAGTTAAGGAAATATTGTTAGAGACAAGTGTGACACATGGATAAACAACAATTTGCAATAAAAATTGGGATAGCTCTTAAAATGCTGATCACACTCCCAATTTTTTTTAGAAAATAAAGTATCTAGTCGTGAAACAAAAGGATACCAAGTCATAAAGGTGTCTAAAAGGGTTCTGGAAATTAACAGATGGCCCAACAGACTCCCATATACTCCCCCCAAACTTGTTGGGAAGGGGGATCATTAAATAGATTTATAAAGCATCATATTGATGATATCACTATTTTGCACAACTTTAATTTGTATGAAACTGCACCCGATTATCATACATTTGTATGTACACACTTGTTTTTGTATTTTTTGTTGGTCAGGACAATTACATAAACCACAATCACCAATGTCACAATCATTAGATTCTGGGATACGCAAATACAAATACAAATAATGCAAAGCAAGAAAAGCAAATACAAATAATGCAAAGGAAGAAAAGTTAACCTGCAACATTAAATAATTGTTACGTGTATGCTCGTACAAAAATAACAAAAGAAAAGAGTGAAGTCAACAAGCTTTGTAAATTTAACGATAATTTATTTCCCTAGAAAACAAGGTAAACATATGAAATAGGACTTACGGTTTGTGAATATAATCCAAAAATTAATCCCAGAATTGAAATGTATAAGTCCTATCACTAAACAGTTCTAATTGAATCCAAGTTTGAATCTCGATGAAGTTCCAATATGGAAGGCGATGATGTCCTCTATAACCAGTTTGTGTTGATGTGTCAACAGTTCCTTGTTGAGTCACCAAGAATATAATTCTGGCTTTTGAATTCCAAATAATTTAGCGACTGTGTTTGTTCAAGAATTTCGTCGAATAGGAGTATTTTCCAGGGTGAATAAATTATTTTAAATAAAGAACTCAAATCAAATGGCAACAACAGGAATACCTTTTGGCCTGATGGTATATTTTACAACTGAACTAAATCTATAATAACAGGGGTTAATAAACCCAACTGATACGTCATTTTGACACTCGTGATGAGTCACATGATCACTTACTTTGTCCGAACAGCGCAGTAAAAAATATGTCAATTATCATGTAGGCTACTATAGCCTAGCTAAGAATCTGATTCCCACACTGGAAATGAATTTAAAAATAAAACATTGTTTATTCAGACTAACATGTAGGCGAAGTATGACCTTGATTACAACCAATGATTTTCACTCTGTGTTTACCAAATTTCTGAAACAAGGTCAGCTAAAAATACAATGAAGCAATAGTTTTACGTTCTAATCAGGCTAAAAGAACTGAACTAAATTTACTGGAAAAAATGTCAAATCCAGTAAAAATATTATCTTTACAATAAAATATAATGAAACAAAAATAAAATAAAAGAGAATTTAAAACTAACACACAAGTAATTTAATTACATATATGAAACATAATATAATTTGTAACCATATATGTTTCAAACAAGTAAATCAGATCAGTGCCAGCAATGGTGGTTACATTAATAAAAATATGTACCATACATACTCACTTATAAATTGAGTCAACCTGCAAACAACAAAAATCTTGATATGCCATAGCATAATGCACTGTAGATCAGGGTCTATGTTGTTTAATCTACTGATTACTCCTAACAAACTGCACAGACCCAGATTTGCTGGTGCATTATGCGATGGCAGATCTGGGTCTGTGCAGTTTGCAGCTGGACTCATAAGTGAGTATATGCAGTATTGGTAACTACCTAGAATGAGTAAAAATGACTACTATTATGACACCCAATATACCCGAGTATATACTCACTCTTTAAAAATGATTTAAGTACCCAATTCCCAAGTAAATTATAGATCGGTTTAGAATTCATAAAATAATTAATTATTATATAATACAATGAAAATAGCAACATCATGCAGGTGAGATCATTTTTGTACCAGTTCAAACAACAATTCAAAGGTTGAATGGAAAGGTCCTTCATATTTTAACAGCATATGTTTTGGATTGTCTACCTCTATTTATGAGTTAAAACAAATTAGGTCTTCTTTTTTCTTCTATTAGAAAGAAAGGTGTAGGAGGAAAATTAACAGTTACCTGCCTTAAGTTGGTCTAAAACTGCCAACAATGATGAGTACAAGTCTTCAAAAATAAACAAAATTATCAAGAAGCATTGTCATCATTTACAAAAGAAAAATAGGAAACATAAAGAAGGTGGTTAGGTCTACATTGACAGGTGTCCTTCTGAATTTAAACGTACACATTTGAACAATATATACCAAAGCACCCCTTTGTGAACAAATCTCCAAGCACTGGGGCACTGTTCAAGTTAATTGTATATTGGTAGAATAGGTATAAGTAGTTTTTAAACTTTATAACCAGCGTACTTAGGAACACAGGCTTCTAACCAGATACATTACGACTGATTAAATTTAAATGCAGTCATTGGAAATGTATGGTACTTTCATGTGCAGCATTTTTCATTCTTTGTTATATTAAAAATAAATGCATGTTCATTTAATTCTTACATTTGTAGATTATGCATCTGACAGAAATGGCATATATGTACATGTATATGACATTTTAGGCTGGGTATTTAAAGTCATGGTTTGTAGTAACCATACAATCCCATCTTAAATTTTATGGCCCATGAATACAAGTGAAAATTTACAGTACCAGTCAACAACATGTCTGACCCCCCCCCTTTTTTTTTTTAAAAAAAGGATGTATTTGCTTTGTTTGTGGGTAACTCTTAGTCACAGCACATATAGTTGATTAGAATTTTTGAGATGTCCCCTCAAAATATTCTGAATGCCCGAAGGTGTTATTGCATTAATATAAAGAAAAATCGATTTGATTGAGGTTCTTATGTTTTATTCCTAAAAAGATCTTGTCTGTTGGTTGGGTTTCCTTTCCTTGTTTCCCTCAAGTCAAGTTTGGAAACACTGTGACCCTGAGATCAACTGAAAAGGTGTTAAGTAATTTTAAGGATATTTATCTGTTAGTAAATTTTGGTTGGGCTTTTTTAAAAGATTTTATGGTTGTCCTCTTGTCATAAGGTACGTTTCCCTTCTCTCTCTTCTCCTTTTGGTCATGTCCTTTTTAGAGATTTTTTAAATAGTTTTTTTTGTAAAAAAGCTTTTATGTTGTCACTGTCTCAGTGGAAATATCGCTACACTCGTAGTGTCTTTTAACTCCTCCTGAAAATTCAACTTGTATTTGTAGTTCTGTACAGGGATTTATACTTCTTCCTTCTTCTGTCTTTTTTTATCAATTCCGTTTCCATCCTTTTCTATTTCCTCCATCAGCTGTGACTTCTTTCTGTTTCAGCAGACTTGTGGTTTCCTTTTGGGTCTTCTTGTTCTCATCTCTTTTCCTGCTATCGTTGCTACCTCCTTGGTTAGTTGTTTTTTTCCCTGTCAGGGATACATCTTTGGTTTGAACTGAATCCTTCTGTTTCTCTCTCTTTTCTGACTCCTTTACATTCAGTTTTGGATAAATCACTAACTCGCTTATGTGAGTTTGTCCTCTCCTCACTTCTGTTTTACTGTTCTCTTTCGGTATTTGGCAGTTATTTGGTTCATGCCCTGTGTTGCCACAGTGTTTGCATTTCCTGTAACAGATGCATCCCTTATATCACGTCTTTACTAACAATCTATGTAGAAAGAAGGCTGGTTTGATTCTCCTTATCTCTTCTTTTTCTGTTTCCATTATTCTTACCCCATTCTATTGTTGCTAACCTTGAGCATTCTATAATGGCTGTTAGGGGAATTTCATACAGCAAATCTGATACATGTAATTCTTTCCTCTTTTTCTTGATTTTCCTCAAAATGGGTGATGATTCCTTGATGTTTACTGATACTCCTCCAAACTGCACGAGTCAGTAAGGGGCTATTGGTTCTGTTCTTTGGTCCTACAATATATCTCCTTTTTCCATTCCTGTTTAATGCCACTGCTCGACTTTTAAAATCAAGCTTCCTCAATTCTAAGATCACTATGACTATCATCATTGATGGTGTCCACTCTAAAGAGATCTCTGTCATACCAATTTCTTGCATGCCATCTGAGTAGAAGCATTCCAGAAAAGGTCCCTCCTTCATCTCAATTCTTCTCATTTTGAAGTATTTCTCCAATTCAGACATTACCCTGCTACTATTAGATACTGCCATGTTTCCTCTTGGCTGGTTACACTTGCACAAGTTGCACAAGGTTTACACAGCTCTGAAAATTACTCACAAAGTTATTTAAGTTTGTGTTATATATTTTTTATGAATTTTTTTAGTAGTCCATTGGCCTTCTGAAGCACACTGGTTGTTAGAATCCTCTCTAATTGACAGATTTAATTGCAGTTTGCTTGGTTCTAGCCATAGCAGATAAATACTGCAATACTTTTTTTTCTCAAGAATGAGTGTCAGAATGTACTTGCAGAAACAGACACAGACACACACAAACACACGAAAAATGGATACATTTACTGACATATCAATAAATACATTCAAATGACCATTTGCTAACTTGACATGCTGTACACTGGACATAACGTGCCAATAATTAACTAATTATGTTTTTCCAGGCATGTAAACACTCTATAGGAACAAAACACAAAACACATGTGAAAGCTTATCTCACCATCTTGTAAAACCCTATAACTGAACAATTTCCAAAGACTGTGAACCTTGCATAACTAATTCACAAATCCCTCACATCATGTGGCAATATTGTGGGGCAGTGTCAGCAAATAAGAGACCCCTAAAAACAAGCCTTTGACCTAATAAAAAAAAAAATATTAGTAATAATAATTTTTATCATTATTCTCCATAATCTCTTTGACGGTTTGATTAAAAATAAAACCATTTATTCGCCCTATGAATTACAGTTACCTGGTATGTATTATCAAGGTAGCAACTTTGCCTGTTATCAATTATCAATTAATTTTCAAAAGTAGTCGATTAAAATGAAATACTTTTGTTCATTGAAATTCTATTAGACAAACCGACCTCATAATTTCTCTATTGCATGGGCTCTTTAAATCTGATCTGTTAGGTAATTCCTGGGAGCTCAAAAATGTGCTATGGTAATCTTCCATATTAAATTTGCTACAAGAAAATGAACTCATTTGTAACCCTCACCTAATTGGTTTGGTTTGGTTCGGTTTGGTTTGGTTTGGTTTTGGGTTTGGATTGGTTTGGTTTTGGACAGCACATAAATTTAGGCCAAGTAATATTGGGCTGAGGCAATTAAAATCTAAAGTAATTTGCTGGAGGACACACTATGATGCCCAATCTGGTCTGGATTTAAACCTGTACCCTTCTGAGTGCTCAGTCACAACAGATCCTGACTTATAAGAAGATCCTGGACTCGAATAGTATAATATATGCAACTCTGTCGAATTTACTTTTTTTTCCACCCAAAATATCAAAGCTGTCAAGATAAAATAAGAATTTCTGGTGGGACTCAGTGGTAGCAAAATTACAGGAACAAACACACTTGCCCTATTGCTTTATAATTACGTGTCTTCACTACAAATGACTAACAGTTTCATTTCGTAGTTTGTCTAATTACTCCCTTTCAACATAAACATCATGAAATTCACAACTTTCAAATGAAGACAGTTCGTGTGTAATTTTACTCATAAAAATCTAAATTGCAAATCACCTTAAAAGCTATTTCCTGATATGGAGATGGATTCACCCTGTGCTAATAAAAACCGGAAATTAATTTCAGTGTATTTAGTAGTCATTCATTCATCCGTCAAAGGCAATGATAATAATGGCTCAGGTGTTAAGCAGGTAGTTAAAAGCAACAATTATCACCGTACATGTGGCAATTTACATCTGTGTATCTTTTGTACAGTGTAATGCCTTGTCAAAGTAATTGAGTTGGACAGAAATAGGTACATAACCATAACTAAGTACAACTGACAACAGATTAGTCCCAGACCTTCAGTCATATAAGGCACCAGCATAACATGGTCTACACTGTTGCTTGTAAATTGTAAGTACAATGAACCATGACAGGCCTGTGTATCATGCAGTGGCAAACCTAGATGTGCATTATTTGCAACTGGATAAATAAAGTACTGTATATACTCGCCTATAAGACGAGTCAAACTGTAAGCTGCACAGACCAAGATATGTGGTCACATAATGCGCTGGCAGATCTGGTCTGTGCAGTTTGTTTGGAGTAATCAGAAGAAGAAACAAACTAGACTCTGACTGGAAGGCACATTCTGCTACGACAGATCAGGATATTTTTTCTTTGCAGTTTGTCTTGACTTGTAAATGAATGAGGTTTGCAGTACATCTGGTCACAACAGCACATACATCCTATTAATCACTGTCACAACAGTTCACAAACACCTGCTACTTTATTAAACAGATATGAATGATAGAAACCAAAATATATAATTATTATCTCAGAATATTTACCTGTAATGGCTCAAAAATCCTGGATAGTGAACACATAATAAATCTGCAATTAATGTTATCAAAATCTAGTAAAAAATAAAGATATAACTTTAAGTCCTGAAATTTTTGATTTTTTTAAATAAAAAATCTGGCTTTAAAGAAAAATTCAAATATGGAGTAATCCCTTTCCTAAAGCCCAGAAAAAGTTAACTTTGAAAGGCAAGTGGATTTTTTTGTTGTTGCCCAGAATATGACAAGTAATTTAAGAACAGAGTTTTATTTTTGTGCAAATTTGAGAAAATCTCAACACATTGTTGGAAAAATGTTTTCATATTCTGCTCGCCCCAAATGATGATGAAACAGTAACAATGAACTATAACAAACTCATCTGAGATTCTTGTGTGGCTGCTAACAAAATCTGAAATACAGTTATGAATATCTAGGCAAGGTTTTATTAAAAAAGAACATCAAAAGCAAGTGATGGTGGACAGTAAAACTACATAATGTCACTTGGCCCCGAGTGGACGAGTGATCTAAAGCGCTCACCGTTAGGGATCACGGCCATCTCACCTCTGTCTGCGTGGGTTCAAGTCTCGGATTCTGCCAATGTGGGTATGTGAGAAAGCTTGCCAGTAGCTTCTCATGGGTCAGTGGTTCTTTCCGGGGTTTTCCCAGGTTCTTCCTCCACCATGTATGCTGGTTGCCATTTATAGCCTATCTTGTGCTGATAAATGGAGTTAAAGCCTACAACAACAACAACAATAACAACAACATAATGTCATCAATATCTGGATACAAAAATATCTCAAACAAAAGAGGTTCCACTACGATTCTTGTCTGGAAGTATACCTTGTGTTTATATACGAATAATTTAAAATGAATCTGTCCTGACAATTAATTGTCATTCTGCACTTGTTCTACAAACACTGGAATAAATTAATGAACAGTGCAATTTCCAGGTCATTTCAAGTACTTTGTGTATGTAGACAGTTAAATGGCACAGAGCACAATAATGCATATATGGTGTCAATTAAATGTAAAATTGTAATATGTTTAGGAAGATAAACCCTTTCAAACAAATGTAAACATAAATACAACAAAATAAAATATCAAAAGGTCAAGACACTAAAATCCAGTAAAATGTATGTCAAATAAAATTTAAATGTAACATAAAATTTAAAACTAAATTTAAAAAAAACAAAGTTCTTAAAATATATGGTAAAGATTTCTTATATAAATGTCATTTCCTCATAAAAGTTCCCTCATCAAATTCACATTAAGAAAACAAACTTCTGTTTCACAGGGTGGAAATCTATACATTAAAAAGAATGTATTCCACTGGGTAGGCATTCTGGTTTCTTTGTTACCCTTCAGGAGGTAGTTGAGGTTTACCCTTTAGGAGGTATGCATGAGTTGAGATTTACCCTTCTGGAGGCATGCACAAGTTAGTAAAGTATGTCCTGTATGCGATCAGCACAATATCCCCTCCTATCTGTGATTTGTTATGAATTAGGGATGTCAGTCTCTCTACCACAAATACTAGCTTATAAGACAAATCCAAATGCAACTGCACAAACCCAGATCTGCATAATATACCAGCAGATCTGGGTCTGTGCAGTTTGTTAGGAGTAATTTATTGAACAAATAACACAGACCCTGACTGGCAGATGCATTATGCTATGGCAGATCGGGATCATTGTTGTTTGCAGTTTGATTTGACTTATAAGCGAGTACATATGATAGTTATGGGTTTGATGCCATGAAGCTTATTCTGCAGTTTTCATTGGATATTGTAATGTGTTGAATTTTGAGTAAGTATTGAACATTAAAATTGAATACATTGTACATTAAAATTTTATTACAGTCAAGCCAGCAAGGTTGCTCTGGCCTATTCCCATGTCAGTTGTTAAATCTACAGCTAATTTAGAACTGACTCGGGTGTGGCAAAGCTGTCCCGGGAAAGTAAACATTAAGATGCCAACCATACTGCTTAATGGGAATGCCATGTTGAATAGTCATTTAACAAAAGGAAGTTGGTATGTGTTGTATTTCTCAGATTCTAGGCTGTCAAAATCTGACGGAAGAAATAATTATCTTGGGAAAAAATTAGGAACAGCTGATTATGATTGGTCAGTTTAATTTAAGGCATACACCCTGGAAGAAATGTTGAATTTAAAGTAACGACTTTGAATGAATTTCCTCAGTCCGAGATTTTCCTGCAAGAGAAGTAAGACTCGTCTGACTCCGGGGAAAACTAAAGAGTAGTTATTTCTCGTTAAGACAAGTAAGGGGACCAGGTGGCTGTCTTGTAGGCAAAGACAGGCCTTTAGTGCTAGGATGCACATTTTCTTGGAAAGAACAGCATTAAGGGAAACAGCTCTCTGTTTCTTCTCAATAGTTGTAAGGGTGCAAATTTCTGTCGATCTATGAAGAGCACATTAATTTGGGCAGGTGAACGATTAATTAGATTTATGGGGACCATGGATGTTAAATCACCATAATGCATGGACTGTCAATGGTTGTGTCGTGGGAGTAAACGATTCTTAATTTAACATTCGTTTATTTAACCGTCAGACAGACTGGAAGGATAAGGTTAACTTTCGATCTTGTATTGGAATTGTCAGATTTGAGATTTTCCAGAATTAGTTATTTGGGAATCTAGCGGTCATGCAGACTACAATTTGGTGCCTAGTTATTAAGGGTAGGAGAGATATTTAATCCGTATTGGTTACGCTAAATAAGGGGCGTGATTCCCACATGAAAACTCTTGGATTGAATATGTCCCATCACAAAAATGTTATTCAGTATACATTTTTCTGCAAGAGAAAACAAATGTAGGAGACTCCGAGGTTGAATTTAGAAGAAATTCACTCGTAAAATAATTATCCAAGGGATCGGATGTCTGGAAAGACGATGGACACGATTTTGGCAGTAGAAGTGAGCGAAGCTTGAAAACACAAGGTATTTTGCGCCAATCTCATGTAATTCATTGATAACAATATAACGATTTGTTTGATTTATTTGCTTATATTTGCATGAATTTATTTGTTTAAATTCGTAGATCAATTTTCTTGATATGAATACAACTGTGTGAGTTCATCTATATGAATCCGTACAATAATATTCTTTGTATAAGTTTGATGAATTGTTTGAATGTGTCATCTTGATTGTTATAGGAAAATATGTATCCAAGAATTTCTGCCTTACTTTAGTTGATATGAGTTATGAGAATCCGTGTAAACTCACTGACCTTAGATGATTTCACGTATGATAAAGACTTGAGTGCGTATTAACTGAAATTAACGTTGTTAAACCATGATTGAGATTTCATATATGCTAGAGACCTGAATGTGTGTATTTGCTAGAAATAATGTAGTTAAGCCATGTGATGAATTTCATTCATTCATTTGTGTAATTGAGACAAGAGCAGAACTGATGTCTCGGGGAATGATAATGTGAGTCAGGTTGAAATAGCCGTTAGGAAGTACATTAATCTTATGAAACTAGGTTTGTTTATGGTCTGCCACGTTTAGCTTGACCAGATAGCCTTTGGTATCTGTTGAATTCCGATAGAACGATATCTGACATAATGAGAGAGGGTGTAATGATCTATTCCCAGTAGGATATCTGACAGAAGATTTAGGTTGCTTCTTTGTTTATTTTTGGAAGGTGAAATAGCTCCATGGGATGTATTCACGTACCTACCTATCGAAGTATCTACATATCACGTACTTACGTATCCACCTACCCACACAAAGTTTGAGGGCTGAAAGAGGCAAGACAATAGAGAGTTCGGAGAAGTGAAAAGAAAAGTGGAAAGGACCAAGAATAACAGCCACAGTGACTCTGGAATGAACCGGAAATAATCAGGTTATGAAGTTGTACAAGGCAATGACTTCAATTGTTCACTTGATACTATGATGAACTAATTCTATAATTTAAAACAGATCGGCTATTTATATAAGTATATTTGTGTTTGAAATTCGGTGAATGATTTATTTAAAAAAGAAGTCTATCTTCCTAATGTAACGCATTGTCACGGTTATTTATGTAATTGATTAAAATTGTTATTTTCATGTACTGGGGCTCGTGTCATTCTATTTTATATATCTGCTCAGATCTCTATCTATTCCACCTATAAGTTCACACTTTATATTGATATTTACTCAATCCGGGCAATAACACCAAAGGCAATCACCCTCCAGATAACAATAACCAAATTTCCACTACAACCCACCCCCAACAAAATGGGGGCTACGTAGCAATAGTTATGCTCAGTTCTCTGTTGATGTTCTATCTATCCACTCACACCGGGCAATAAAATTGAGGGAGAGGTCATCCTCTAGATAACGATAGCCAAATCTAATTAACCACCCTTCTTTTGTGTAGAGGGAATATTGTTACAGACATGTTTTGCCAAATACATAAAAGATGCTGATTTGTAAAATATTTTAGGTCTGTATATGTAATCTTCCATTAAAAAATGTTTGACTATAGGCAGCTTTGGCTGCTTGTCTGCCATTTCATTACCCTGAAGACCATTGTGACCAGGCAACTGACAGTATAGAATACTTTTTTTTCCAGATTGCAGGAGAAAACCATGTTTCTGTATGATCTGGGATATTAATGGAATGTCAAATTTAAGGTTTGTATGGCTTTCATTGTGGAAAATGGAACCCTGAGCAGATGATGAAATATTTTTTGGAAGAGGTTCCAATGTAGTGTAGCATGATACAGGGTGGAGATGAAATATACTGCACTGCCATAAAACATAAAAAAGCAATGTCACAATATCCTTAAAGATCAAACTGAACAGACTGGCATTTAGGTCAAGTTAGCTTCAAATTACGCTGGACCAGTTAAATGTAACAGTGATAGCAGGAAAAAGAAGAGAATTGGTAAAAAGGAAAAAGTAATTTCATTGCCTTAATCATCTATTTAGTCCTTTATTACTCTCTGAACTTCTCAAAATAAAGTCTGCAAGAATTTAAAAAAGACTTGGACATATCTTTTTGACTACTGAAACCAATTAATACAAGGTAACCACACATTTTCAAAGCTTACAGGATCAGTGTGGACTTGACAATCTTAATCCCTCTGGATACACAAACTCATTACCATATACAGTATAACTTATTTAAGAAAATCCAAGTGTATCAAAAAGAAATTAAATAAAGTTGCAACGAACAAAAAAACTCCAGATAAATCCCTCAGACCATCTCTGGAAATGAAACAACATAGTCCAGTATTACAGAAGTAGGTGAAGTCCCATGGATGGCATTATGAACAAATGAAAAATTTTGCCAGGCAAATTAATTTTGAGTAAATTGTTCTGAACACATCAACCTGCATGGTGACATTTTAAAACTTGTTGCAGTTGCACAAAAAATTAAATTTCTAGACAAAGAGAGCATTTATATGTTCCATCTTTGCAAATGTACAGGGCAAGGACATTTTTGTGAAGTGGGCGTGATGCTAACTGGTTGGTTTTTAACTGCACTTTGAACACATTTGCCAGTTCAAAATGATAAAATGACAGCCCAGTGCCTTTTCCATAGACAGCCATACTAGGCCCGTATCAAAACTGTGACTCTTGGATTACTAACTTGTGACCCTTGGCCAAATATATGTTGCTGTCATGTTCTGAGTTTTCATAAAATTTTAATGAACTGGTGCAAACTACTTTGTGAATTTGTAACTATCTGGTTACTGAGATAAGAAAACTTAGGTTTGTATCCACAAAGCATTTATGCCCCACTTTAGTCCAAAAACCCCAAATAACTAACAAATGAGTAATTTGCACTAACAGCATCAAAAAATCTAATCAAGTCATCCATTTTTGCACACATTCATCTCCCTGCATGATTTTTGCTACATTGTGCTAACAAGTTTTATTTTTGCATAAAAAGTCTTTTTTTGCTAAAACAAGAAGTATAATTAAGTTAAAAAAATATTAAAAAATAAATCACTAAATTTTGGCAATGGCTTCGAAAACTAGTTATATTATCAACATATGAATACAAAAATGATTGCAAAATTTCTGTTGACTACTTTCAGTGTTCTTTGCTTAATTATGCTAACCAAGTTAAAACCAAGTTACAAAAGTTTACTGCTGCGTTCGAGTCTAAGATTCGGCGAATGCGGATATGTGAGAAAGCTTGCCAGTAGCTTCTCGTGGGTCGGTGGTTCTTTCCGCGGATTTCCTGGTTTCTTCCTCCACCATTAATACTGGCCACCATGTATAGCCTATCGTGTGCTGAAAAATGGCGTTAAGCCCCACAACAACAACAACAACAACAACAAAAGTTTTAAAATGTGCAAATAATTGCAAAATTTCTACATAAAAATCTAATAAGGTCTTCTACAACTGAATGCCATCTTTATAACAATTTATAAAATTCTGCTTAGTTGAGGTCTCCTTCCTCCCCATTTTAGTTAAAAATATAGACCCCGCAATGGAGTTATGATGCAATGATGCAATGATAAAATGATGAATCAAGCTGTAAAAATGTAACCGATTAATGGAAGGAAAAAAAATTCTTGTGAGCAACTGTCACGTACAGAGTATAGACATACTAAGGAATGACTCGCAAGTAATTTGCCAACTGCTCCTGGTCAAAACCGATGGCACACTTGGTTGCTTTATGAAATACCAGTCTACTATAAGCCCTCGGTCTTCAGTCTGCAGACTGGCTTGCATTTGCATTTTGCCATTACAAAGACTAAATACAGTCTACACAGACTTCACATGCTGGCATTACCATCTGCTGTTAGTTCCCAGTATTTATACAGAAAAAGCAGACTGGCTGGCATATTATATGTTATTGGCCATAATTACCTCCACAGACTCCAGACTGTAAGGTACACTTTATGCTGTTTGTCTCCACCTACTCTACTTGTGGATTTTTCCACACATTGGATTTTAGAGTTTGCACATTTGAAGTGGATTTCATTGGAATGTAACCTTTGGTCAGATCTGCAATTTTAATTCAGAACAAATTATATACTGTGTGTGTGTGCGCACATGTGTATGTGTTTGTGTGCACATGTGTGCATGTGCACACACGAACATATTATTATTAGCTTGTGTCTTATATGTTCAAAATAGAGGGACTCAAGATAGATTAGTTTCTCATTTGTAACTAATTGAATGACCCTCTGAAAATAAATTTATTATTGTTATTATTATTATTATTACCATTATTATTATTATTATTATTATTATTATTATTATTATTATTATTATTAAATAATGCCAGGAGCATTTAAGTGAAAATCCCATGTCATTGTCACCATTCAAGCAAGAGGAATTGTGGTAAGAAGATATTGAAGATATTGGAGAGGTGCCATGTTGGAGGTCAAATCAGCACCATTGTTATTCAGAACCAGCTACATAATACTTTAGCATTTTTGGTGAAAACACCATGTCAATATGACCATACATTCATGAGAAGTAGCCAAATAAAAGTTTTGGGATGACCATCAAGGCAACCATTTTGGAGATTGGATCAGCATCATTATTAATATTGGAACAGTTATATATTGCAGGTGTTACGTATATTTAACTTACATTTTGTTTGTTAGTTGTTTTTGTTTTTAATTTTTTGTACTTCATTATATGCTATTGATAATATGACACTGTATGTTGACATGACCTCGTCCAAAATCAAGTTCATTTTCTACCTGACCTGAATTATATATTTTGGTTTTGTGGTAAACATGTTTATCTGAGTCTTGAAATTTAGAAACTCCCTATGAACTGCTGGTTCTACCTGTTGTTTACTATACATTTTGTATTATAATTTTAGTAACAGACTTCTAACTATAACTAAGATTTTATCCTGTAAACATTATGAACCTTCTATAAGGTTATTTTCCATAATGTAATAGATTTTCTTTTATAGAAAATGTCAACTGTTACCTGAGGTCAGGCAGAGATTGTATGATCTTTTTAATGGAAAAATTTTTCATTGATGTTTTAAAATCTTAGCAGAATCAATCATATTATGTTGTGTCCAGTAGTTCATTTCAGCTGGAATTTATTTTTCAAATTATTTAATTCAAGTGATTCTTCTCTGGAAATGCAAAGTGCTCTTCAAAAATTACATTCTTGGAAATAGTGACTTGAATTTATCCTGAAATTTCAAATAAGGATTTAATTCTTGTATTGTATTATTGTCATCCAACAAAGACTTTTGGCACACCAGCATTATACAGGCCACCACACACTCAGCATTGGATTTAATTTGGAATTCCACTAAAGCTTATTCAGAACTTCAACTATTAAGACTTGTGTCTGTAATTCTTGGATCATTTGGGATTTAATTCGCAATACTGAAAGTTCCTTTATTTAAATACATTTTCACTTTATATTCTAAAAAATATAAATTATTTGTTGAATTTTACAAAGCTTGTTGCTTCTCACTCTTTTCTAGTTAACAGACGGTTAACAGGCTCAGCCAATCATATGCAAGGTCATATCATTAACATACATAAATTTCAACCGTAATCATGCTCATCTGAGATCTTGATGAGGCAAGGAACTCAGCCAATCATATGCATGGTCACCTTTTCAATATGCACAGATCTTCCTCTTAATAAAACAAATCATGTGTCTTGATGATATAAATTTGAAAACAATATGATCAGAAATAGAGTTATTAATGCGTTGACAAGCTCAAATCAGATGCAAAATCATGCCATTAATATGCATGGATATTGCTCATCATGATACTTATCCACTGTCTTCAAGCCTATTTACCAAGTTTGATCAAAACTGGACCAGGAATACAGTTTTGAGCATGGTAATCAGCTCAGATAATCACATGTAAAATCATATGTGCAGATCTCGTATGTTATAAAACTTGTGCAAGATCTTGATCATATGACTCTGAATTTGGAGTTTGATCAAAATCAGATAAAAATATGGCTTTAAGTGTGCTAACAAGCTCAGTCAATCAGAAGCAAAATCACCTCATTAATATCTGTGGATCCTGCTCACTTAGAAAATTGTTCAAGATCTTGATACAAGACCAGATTCCAATTCTGATCAATAGCAGAATGACAAGTTTCAGAGTGGCAATAAGTTCAGCTGATCAAATTAAGATCACTTTATTAATATGTATTAATTTCACTCATTATCAAAATTGTCCAAGATCATGATGATATAATCATACATTTCAAGTTTGATCATAATCAGATCATATATATATATATATATATATATATATATATATATATATATAACTTCCAGAGTGGTAAAATACTCAACCAATTAGATGCAAGCTTACATCATTAATATGCATGTATCTCAGTTATTATCAAATTCATCTAAGATCTTGACTTTATAAGCCCATATATCAAGCTTAACAAAGCTGGATGAAACCTATGACCTCCAGAGTGACACCAAACTCTGCCATTTAGATGCAAGAATACCTTGTTCATACATGTGCATCTCTTTCGCCGATTATTAAATTTATCCAAGATCTTGATACAAGTTGGTTCAAAATCTGATAAGAAATATGGCCTCCAGAATGGTGACCAGTTTGGCCAAAATAATGTAAGAGCACCACATTTGTATGCTTGGATCTTATTCCTTATCAAACTAATCTGTGGTCTTGATTAAATAAGCATGTATTCTAAGTTTGATCAAGACTCAATCAGAAATCTCGCCTCCAGACTGGTAACAAGATCAGCCAGTCAGAGGCAAGACTACCTCATTAATATGTGTGGATCCTGCTCTTTATCTAACCCATTCTAGAGCTTGATGACATAACCCCACATGTCAAGTTTTATCAAAAGTGGATCACAAATATGGCTTCAAAAGTGGTAACAAGCAGCCAATCAGATGCAAGACCACCATATCAATATGCATGCATCTTGCTCATTACTGAACTCATCCATGATCTTAAAGATACATTGTAAAGGCAAATGTTCCAAGTTATCCAAATAGAGAACAAATATGGCTTTAAGGCTGGTAACAAGTTCATCCATCAGATGTAATATCACTGCATAAATTCCAAGTTATCAAAACTTTATCAGCAATATGTGCTCCAAGAGTGATAACAAAGTTAGTAAATAAGCTGCAAGATAACCTCATTAGTATGCATGAATCTTACTCATTACTGAATTTGTCTGAGATTGTAATGATTTACACATACATTTGAAGTTTTATAAAAATTGGATCAGAAATATAGCTTGAAAATTTGTAACAAGGTTAACTAATCAGATACAAAATCATCCCATTAATATTTTGTGGGTTTTTTTCATTATCAAACTTGTCAATGATTTTGATGATATAAACCCACATTCCAAGTTTGACTGAAATTGGATCTGAAATAATGACCCCAGAGTGGTGACAAGCACTTATTGACAGATGACCATGCATAAAACATGACACATGATGATTGCAGAACCATGCTATACAGGAAAAATAGCTGTTACAACATTTTAAACATTTTGTGAAATCAAATTGGCATAATTTTCATTTAGGCCTACATATAATGAGAATCAATATGACCATTGCTTCAAGAGAAATGGTGATAACAAGACCCTCAGGGTGACTCCCAATGCACCATGTTGCAGGCTAATCAGCACCATCATCTGTAGGACCAACAAGATATGATAAGAAGTCTTTTTGTGAAAACTTGGAACAGTATGTCTAGTAGAAGTTCCTATAAATGAATTCAAATATGTCCACCAGGATCAGCACCATTTCCATTTAGGAACAAATATACATCATAATAATAACTAAGTCTTTTAGTGAAAACCTAACCTTCCCATGATTATCAATTCAAAAAAAGTGGATATAAAAAAAATTTAAAGATGGCCACCACAGCCATCAAATTGGAGGTTTGATCAGAAGCGTTGTCATTTAGCAGAAACTGATACCATAAGAAGTCTTTCAGTCAAAATCCCATGACCATCTATGGTGGAGAGAGTAGATATAATGAGATTTTCAATACTGTCACCATGGTGACCATAGTGGAGGTCTCAATGCTACCTTTTCCTTTAAGTGACAAGCCTTTGTGGATACAACCATCCATTCAGGAGAAGAATGGCTGGCTGTCATGGCAGCCATACTGAATGTCATATTGGCACCATTTTCGTTTAGTAGCAGAAGATCACAAGTGAAAACCTCATGTCAATATGACCCCTCATTCAGCAGTGTAACAAGCTCAAGAATTTCAAGATGTATGATTTGTGCAATTTTGATTTGGACTAACATCATAAGAAGTGTTTCAGTCAATAGGATCATTTGCTCTGAAGAAATAGCTATAGCAACATTTTAAAGACGGCCATCAGGCAGCCATATTAGATATCCAAGGAAACTGTTTTACTTTAGGGCCAACTAAACCTAGGATTGAATGTGTGCATGTGTAATGTTTCATGGTAATCCTCATGAGGGGTGTGTGTGTGTGTGTGTGTGTGTGTGTGTGTGTGTGTGTGTGTGTGTGTGTGTGTGAAAGAAAAATTTGGATTTTTAAAAATGTTTCAGTTACATTGCTATGATGTCTGCAGTGTGGCAGTTTATAGTGATGTCTAGCACTGGGGCATCATGCCACAGATGTGTAGCATCGTGTCCCATCCAGTTCCATTATCCTGACACCTGGCAGATCAGTCCTAACACCAACCTCTTAATGCTGAGGGCCTAGCAAGGCAGCTGTTAGTACAGGTAAACCACCAATTTTTTGGCACCCTTGGTTCCAAAGCCTTGCCGGGATTAACAGTTTTGCCAGACCAACCAAGCTCATGTAATAATAATTCAACAATACAGGTATAAATGAAACGTGTTTATTAATTACTGTTCTTGCAAAGAATGTTGCTGGACTACCACTATCAAAGTGGCAAATGTTAGAATTCTACTGTCACTGTAGAGTTAATCACAAAGGTTTGGAAGTTGAGGACTGTCAGGATTATTGTCTGTTACACAGCTGGTTGCTTCACCATGGATTGTTGATGCTGCAGGTGGGACATACGGAGTACCTGAAGCTACAGGACTGTCAGATGTACTGCTCTGATACATTCTTGGCTATATTTTTAAACATTTCATCCAAGCGAAGTTGTTTCATGTGTTTTGATCTTTCCCTGTGTGACTTTTCATTCATCAAATAAAAATTCATTAGCTCTTGTTCCGTCACGAAAGTACGTTGCTCTAGCCCTTTGATTAATTCACCCGACAACTCAATCAACTTGTCAACAAGTCTTTCAGCTACATCTGTTTCATATTCATCACTGTTATCTTCATCATATTCATTGTTTTTATCAGGATTCAGAACAATGTCTATAATTTCAGAATCAGTATGGTGATAAACAACAGGTATTTCTTTGTGGACATTCATCTACTTGGCCAGATTTTCTTCATTAAACTTACTTGCTGTATCCTTGGCAACAGGTCCTGTAACACTTGTTGCATAATCAAGCAACTCATGAACAACTTCTTCCTCCTTTGGTACATTAAATCCAGTGAAATCATTGTCAACATTTTCATCAGATTAATTTTTAAACAACAAGGCAGGCCACAACTTATGCCAGCTTTTCTTTAGTGTTCATGCTTGTACCTTCTCCCAGCCATGAGCAATAAACCACAGCACATCTTTCATGTTGAATTCTTTAATAAATTTCTGTACAGACTTGCCAGCATTAACCACATCTAACATATGTTGCATGAAAAGTGAGCGATACTTAGCCTTCATAGATCACTGTATTCCTTGGTCTTGGGGTCGGATAAGTGATGTACAGTTTAGGGGTAAATACACTGTATAAACATTTTTCTTACATAGGAGTTCAGCTTTGGGGTGAGCTGAACAGTTGTCCAGAATAAGTATCATTTTGTAGTCTTCTGACAGGACAACAGATGTACAGTGGGCACTGGCTTCAGGCACAAAAAATTTTCAAACCATTCTGACACAATCATGGTGGTAATCCAGCCATTTTTATTAGCATGGTATGTTACTGGGAAAATTTTAACACCTTTCAAGGCCCTAGGGCATTTACTTTTTCCAATCACCAGTGGTTTACATCTGTGCGTGCCTGCTGCGTTTGAGCATCTTAAGATGGCAACTCTATCCTCAGACTGTTTGAATTCTGTGATCCCTTCTTCGTCCTCCGTTGTTAGAGTCCTTCTAGGTGTGCATTGCCAAATATAATGCAGTTTCATCTGCATTATACACCTGCTCAGGACCGAGGTGCTCATCTGCTACAAGCTTATTAAATTCGTCCACATACTTGACAGCTCCTGCGTGGTCTGTAAACCATTTTTCTCCACACACATTATGCATGGAAATTCCAGGATGCTTCTTGAACCTTCGAAGCCATCCTTCACTATAGTCACACTCATGTTCTAATTTAAGTTCTTTATGAAAGAACTGAGCCTGGTCCATTACCATTCTGCCCAACAAGTCCACTCCATCACTCCGATGTTGTTGAAACCATTCCATCATCAGTTGTTAATGCTCAGTACTCTTACCATCTTTTGTAGTTTTTCTTATGTTCATTCACTTCTTGGAATCACTGACTGAATAGAATTTCAATATTTTGTCCCTCTGCTTCTTTATATCATAAACAGGTGATGAACCAATACCATATGTGTCACACAGCTTTCACATGGAAACACCACAAACCAGTTTTTTTCAACAGTTCTACTTTATCTTGTATCGATATTGACTGGTGTTTACACCTGATGCCACCACTGACATTTGTATCTTTCTTAGAAGCCACTGCTAGGGTTAAATATAAGTAAAGTAAGTTAAGAATCACACAAAATACAAGTATCACCACCAACAATTGCAGTGTAAACAATCCAAGTGAGTGCGCGCCCAGTAAACTAATTTGGCAGTGTCGGGAATTTCAAATGCCCTCTCAAAATTTTGTCCGGACCATCCGTTGCCAGAAAATCACTGGTTTACCTGAACAATTTTTTTAGTCTTCTGTATCACTTGGGTGGGGTTTGAACCCATGACCTGCATCCGAGGCGGATCCTCTAACCATTAGGCCACCAGAGCAGTGGTTTATGAGGAGTAGGGACAACAAACTTGTGTTGATTGGCAGATGATGGATAGATGACAGACATTGTATGGCCTATGACCCGTAGAGCTTAAAAAAAAGTTTTAAAAAAATGTTACTTGGTAATAAGTCATTAGAATGACTTTTAATTGTTTAAAGATTTTTTTTATTTACTTCTTGGTGTCTGTCCACTGAAATAGATTTCAAGGGGGTGCAAATGTGCATCAATGTGCACTGCAGGGCAATGTCCTACTCAGAAAACTGGGGTGAGAGTGCAAAATTCTGTAATGCAAAATTTTATAAACCCACCAAATGTTCAATTTGGGAAATATCTGGGAGTAAGACTTTTATAACTGGTACATCTGGATCCTCAGATATTGATTTGACCAATCAAATATGGTCTTTCTTTTGCCTGTGTTATCAGATAATTTGCCAGTTGTATGTAAAATAAAAGGTGTGGAGTTTTGGTTGCTTGATCAAAGTATGGAAGGAAGTATTATTGTAGTGACAGATGGTGCCAACTGCTACTTGACAATGCTGTGAGGGCACACTCCATGTCCCCATCAAACAGGCATTTAATCTGATAGATAGTACTGATATCAATAGCCATCCCAAATAACCGTTCAGCTGTAACCAAAGCCTAATTAAATGGCTGCCACATTCAGATGATAATTCAGTGATTTGGTTACTGAAGAATCTCATTATCTGGTAAAGTTCACACCTTGTCTGCAAATGTACCTTTTTCAAAACTTTCTTCTGCCTGATATTGTCTGGGCTAGTTACCTGGTTCAAAAGATAGAGGGTGAGAGAACTAAAAAATGCGAGAAATATGAAAACATCAGTTTATGAAATATTTTAGCTCAACTTACTATATATTTCTTATATCTAATTCCATGTTTTGGGATTATTTGAATCACATTATATAACTATTCACACCTGGTCTTAACTGATGGATCTCCTACTGGCCATTGAAAAGTAGGTGTTAAGCAAAGTTGATTGACATTTTGGAAAGAGATGACAAATGTGGCATATCCGAACCTTGATTCCACTGGTTCTCAATGAAATGAAGTATGAATTAAATAATATTTGGCTTGCTATTGTTTAACACAGCAACACAAGTAGATTTATTTAGTACTGAGGCAATCTGAGAAACATGTCTTGCCCAAGGACACACCACAGTAGCCAACCTGGGCTGATCTGATGGTAGGATTTTAACCTGTACCCTTTTGTTCTTGAGTCCAGAATGCTAACCACTGAGCCACTGTGGCTCCTAGATCGATTAGTTGCCCCTTATGACATGCATGAGGACAAACACATCAGGCCTATTCTATGTGCCCAACCTACAAGGGTGTCAAGTAATAAAAAAGTTATGAGTACCAGACTAAGGCATATTCCAACTGTCATGGGTGGGGATTGAAAAGAGAAAAGAAATGCAACAATTCAAAAAGGAAATTATCTCAGACAGTTAAATGTAATGACTACAAATACATCAAAAGAGATGAATAATTACTGAACTGAAATCTTACCTGCCACAGACCAACCAATTGCCTGTATAGCAATACCATACACATTTTATACAGAAAATTTAATAGCTGCTCCAAGGTGATGTAAGGAATACCAGACCATGCTTGAGTTGCATTTAAGTTCCTAACATTTCCTCTAAAACTGATATATGATGATGACAATTTCTTGGTTGTTGTAGTTACTGTGCTTCTTCATATTTTTTATCTATGCAATCAAAGTATGAGTTACAGATGAGCCACATAAAAATTCACAGTATTTTAAAACTTTCTGTATCAGTTACATGGCATGGACTTGATTAAAATACTGAAATATCTGAGAGACATCTGGTCCAGCTGTACAATCAATTTCATTGATAAGGATAAAACCTCCATCACAGCATTTCTCACATTTCCCCCAGTGACAAAACATAATAAAGGACTGTATATACTCCCTGATAAGTTGAGTCAAACTGCAAACAACAAAGATACTACTCATTTTACTGATTATTTCTAACAAACTGCACAGACCCAGATCTGCCAGCACATTATGTGATGACAGTACTGTGACAGACCGCTTATACCCAGATCTGCCAGCACATTATGTGATGACAGTACTGTGACAGACCGCTTAGACCCAGATCTGCCAGCACATTATGTGATGACAGTACAGTGACAGACCGCTTATACCCAGATCTGCCAGCACATTATGTGATGACAGATCTGAGTCTGTGCAGGTTTGCAGTTGGACTCGTCTTAAAGTTATTAAATACAGTAATAACATCAATAAATTGGATATAAGTGTTAATGGCAAGAAATGGTGTGATGACAAGATTCATTTATAACCCTAATATAAAATGTGACTAATTGGTACACAATGTATTATTTATATAGTCTAATACAATTCAATGAATGAAAACCTTGGGTATATATCAACGTTAAAAGGATTCCATTCAGTACATGACATATTTTCACTTTGCTGAATGTTGCCGTGAAAGAATATAGCATTTCAAAGTATGTCATTTTCTTTTTTCTTTTTCCTTTATTATCAAGTTTAAAAAAGGAATCATGTTTACACTCTCTTGTAGATGGCTAACACAAACAATGCAAGACTTTAATATCCTAATGTTTACACAATCACTACCATTTCAAATCTGTCCAAAAAAAAAAGATTTACGTGGCTTCTAACACATTACTTTGGTTTTCCAAAGATGAAACTAATGTTTCAGTTTTGGGTCCAAGGTAAAGTTGTTGAAATTCAATGTGTTACACTGATACATTAAAAGTGACTTATTATTTTAAAATGTTTTTGACATGAATGGCTTTTAATATCCAAGGTAACTCAGGACTAAACAATTTTATCCTTTATGAACAGATATCCTTCCTACAGAGAATGAAAATGACAAAAACAAATTTATGAAAAAGGGACTTACGAAAGCTGTCCATTATAAGCAGCTTTCCTCTGTATGGAGGTATCCACTAAGATAGGCTGTAATCTATCTTGAACCACAGTATGTACTGTGAAAAATACTTGCATAAATTTCCTGAAATGCAGAAGAAAATATCAAAATAAAAACTAAACTTATGAAAAGTTTTGATTTTTCAATAAATTCTATATTGATGTTATCTGCATCGAAAGTTTCACACTGAGAATTTACAAAAGGTGAGAACAAACTTCATAATGCATATTTGTGCTCATTGGTCCCATTACTGATGCTGTGTGAATATTTATTTTGTAAAATATAAAATTAGCAGCAAGTTTAAGAAATATTTCCATTTGGATTTAATGCATTTCACATACCATATATACTTCCTTACAAGGCAACCTGTAGTTAGAGCATCTGCCTCAGATGCAGGAGGTTGTAGGTTTGAACCCCGGCCAAGTCATATCAAAGGCTTATAAAAATGATACTAGCAGCTACCTTGCTAGGCCTCATCCTTAAAAGGTTAGTGTTAGGACTGGTTGGCCTAGTGTCAGGATAATGTGACTGGGTGGGACATGATGCCACATGTCTGTGGTACGATGCCCCAGTGCTAGACATTGTAACGATATGACTCAAACTGTTAAAGCTATGTCAAAAATCCAAAACACAACATAACACAACTTTCTTTTAAATCGAGTCAAACTGCAAATAAACCAAAGATCCTGATCTGACAGCATAATGCGCCTGCAGATAAGGGTCTATGTTGTTTGTTCCACTGATTACTCCTAACTACACAGACCCAGATCTGCTGGTACATTATGTGACAGCAGATCTGGGTCTATGAATTTTGCAATTGGACTGGTCTTATAAGTGAGTATAGACAGTAACATATACTCCCTTGTAAACTGTGTCCAACTGCAAATTGCACAGACCCTTTTTCATAATGTGCAGGCAGATCTAGGTCTATATAATTAAGAGCATCCAACAGAACAAACAGCACTGACCCTGATCTGCCAATGCTTTATGTGACAGCAGATGAGTATTTATGTTGTTTCAGTTAGGCTTGACAAATAAGACAGCATACAAGGGCAATAGAAATGTGCCCATGTGACACAGATGCCTCTGCCAATATTATGGAATTAAAAGGCAAAGTTTTAATTCAAACAAGGACCATAATTACAGAAGGTTTCACCAGAAAATGGTCAAAACTGAATCTGACAGAGGTCCTCTTAGCATAAGGTGTCATACCAAATTTAATTTTAATCCATAAAGTCCTTCAAAAGTCCTTGAGAGAAATGAAAATTGAATGCATAGTTGTAAGTGAAACTGGTGGCATAACTCCATTTTATTTTGCCAGAAAACGGCGAAACTCGAGTTAGATCTACTTCTTAATGTATAGCTTATAAATTTATTTGGGCCTTCAAAAGTTACTGAGCAGAAAATATATATGTTAATGATGCAATGTGACATGTGGGAATGGACACAGGTAGCACTACACACCCCTCCATAAAATATAAAGTACATTTCAATTATAATTAGCAATTATAATTAGCGTCATCATGATACACAAAGTTGGAATTATAATAACAACTATAGACCAACTTAACATAACATTTTGGAGGGGGAGGAGATGAAAACCATTATAACATATAAAATACAAGTCAAGGAGGGTATCTGTACAATGATACAATGGTCAAACCATAACATAGTTCAAATCAATTATTAAAATTTAGCTGATATTTAAAAAAAATTACTTATCACATACCTTCTTCAAAAGTTGAGTTAAAGTAAATATTAGATTGTCTTGAGATGCTCTCCTTAATTTCATTTTAAAAGACAAAGATTGCTTAATACATGTACATACAGAAATTGTTGAAAAGTTCCCTTTGGTAGAAGTCATTCCAAGCACTTTTTATGTAATCCTTTAATGGGTCAGATTTCAACATTTAGCACTGATTTTCCTCACCCAGTATTTTACCACTTGGGTATCTTCAACAAATAATACTGAAAGTGTCATTTTGTATTATTTTAATGAAGGAACTCTCCATATTCGATAAGTAAAATCTTAAAGTATTATCTTTTGAAACAGTTGTTTTACTTTATATTTTTCCCAACAATGTGTTAGAGTTTCTACTTCTAACAATTATGCCTCCCATTAGGGCATCATTTAATTTTTGGTTTTCCAAAAGAAAATTACTTTGGTGATACAAACTTTTCCTCCATTACTTCAGTGATACATAACCTTCTCTTCTGCTGGAAAAACTAATTTTAAAAAAAAATCCAGTTGGAAGATAAAAACCCTAAATTCTTAATCAGAAGTGAAGTAAATTCATTATATTCCAAGTTCCTTAAAATCAGTTGTTCTTGAACTATTTCATTTATAACTATCATAGAAAAATTTGAAACAACTTAGATTGAAAACAACTTGAATTTGTGCACATTAATAAAGGTAAGTTGGACCAATTAAATTGGGTCAATGCTTTAAAACAACTAAGACTAAAAGATAGCAAAACCCAGTTATGACACAACTCAGTTATCACTCCATTATTCATCTACTTGGGTCTATGCCATAATATTATTTGGGACATCTTGACTAACATTAAACCAAGCCAGATGCAACCAAAGCCAATGCAAGCTGACATTCAGTAAAGACAATATTGTTGATGTTTGAGGATGTCTACTGATCAAACTGATGTAAGATCCCTTTTGATAATGATGAAATAAATGGGGAAAAAAAAGGTTAGACTTGTCTAACAATTCATTACAGTTGTCTTTACCAATGTGCATCAATCCAAGCTCAGTTAGGTTTGGGTGAGTTTTGTCCTAAACCTTGGTGGACTTTTTGCATCTGCTTTCCCTACTGAACTATAACAGGGGTCACAAACATGCAGCCCTTGGAGTTATTTCCTGTAACCTGCTACAACACCTGAAATTTGTTAAATAATTAGTAATGGAAATTTTTTCTTCACAAGCAGCCAGATTTTTGACTAAAAATTTCATTGTTATATCGTTTACTTCTTATTTCCAACATTTCAACTGTCTACCTTTTATATAAGCCACTTTCCCTGCATGAAAAAGTTTCAGTGATGCGGCCCTGGGGCCAGTGTACGAGTGCTCATGTGGCCCTCGCGGTGATTTGAGTTTGAAGCCCCTGAACTATAAGAAACAGCTACCTTGTATATGCACTTACAATAGGCCACTGATAAATGATTTTGCACTTTGTGGGACTCTGGTCAATAAACTGGTCACTGTGAGTCACAAGCATGTTGACCTCTCAGCTACCCAGCAGGCCAAGGATACTGTTTAGAGAGAATATTGTCATTAATAAAATCTGCACCATTGATATTTGTGCTTGGATGGGCTAATCTACAATTTCCAATTCTTCTCAGCCCCTAATCCAAATTTCATCTGTATCTCCTGCTGTAATGTATGCCAGTACTGCCAGGATATTACAATAAATTCCTGCCCTGAGAAATTCTCTCAGCATCTTCAGAGTAAATTAACAGATTTAAAAGATATAATCTAAATTCATCTGTAACAAGAGTGACATGCCAAGTCAATACAATCAGACTTATAAAGTCAAAACTCTTTCAATTATATTGGTAAAGATTTACATTGGCAAAATTTTTTCATGAAATTATTGGCAAGAGTATGAAAGGTTATTTCTGTATGTTTCAACTTTTGATTTAGCATCAACCTGCAAATTAAAGTCACCGATGAATAAAGACAACTAAAAAATATGGACTAAACAGACATAAATGAAATATAGTGGTTCTGTTTTTATCAAGGAAACACAGTTTTATTTGCTCCTAAACTCCCAGAAATGATCATGTTTATGAAATATGACTTCTTATAAATCTTAAAGAGAGAGAGAGAGAGAGAAAGAGAGAGCTTTGTTGATAAAACAATATTTCCCCATAACCTATAGTCTGTTTAAATAGTACACATTTGTGCTTCACTTAGCTTCATGCCAATGCTCATGAAAAATTATCACCACTGGGCATTTTAAGCAGTTAATTGCCAAAGCTGCAATAAAAATGAAAGGTGGTCACAGATAAGCTCTTCCAGATTACTTAAACAGATTACTTAGTTGGCTGACAATAACTAAGGGGATTTTGTTAGTCACTTGATTATTGAAGCCTAAGAGCCTACAGGGCTATTTTGAATAAGTGAACCAAAACAAGGTCCAACAACCCCAACTGCTTTCTAAGGTCAATCAGAAACACATATTGAACAAACACAAATTATTACATTTCAGTGACTTATAATGACAATGCCTAAGCCATCTTTATTTAAGATTAATGCTAGTTTGTAAATCAGTAGCAATATTTCTCTGAAGAATCCATATATAAAATGCAAAATGAGATTATTTAGGTACAGTAAACATAGGACCAGTGTAGAAGTGTGATTCATTTTGAAGGCAACATGAAAAAACACATCACTGATTTAAGGAAGGATGAGCTATCTGATGAAGCGAGCGAAGGCCAGCAAAACTAAACTTCAGAACTCCAGGTTGACAGAGTTTGATTTTGCAAAGTGCAGCAGCAAGGGAAAGCATTTCAATGTTTTACACATACTACAAGCACAATATCTACATTCTTCATTCTGTTATATATGACATCTGTTAACACAGTAACATCAACCTGCAGAAAGATCATTTTCAATGCTGGAATAATTTCAACAAATCTACAGGAAAGTCTGGACAACAGGTCTACCTGGTATTTAATGTGTGCAAACATGAACACTTGGGACACACTTGCATCACCTTCAAACCCACAAATAAATTATTCAAAGGTGTAAGGTCTGAAACTGTAAGTTAATGTGTAACTCCATCATCCTAGGAATTTAAAAAACAAAATCTTTGTGTACCAGGATATGTTTTATTATTTAACATCTGTGTGGTGGTGATTATCTGAATGCATGCAACTGTGTGTGAGTGTTCGTGTGATTTCAATTTTTAATATTGCTTAAAATTTTTTTTAGTCATACTAATATGACGTCTGCAGTGTGGAAGTATATAGTGATGTCTAGCACTGAGGCATCACTTCTGCAGACATGTAGCATTATGTCCCACCCAGTCACATTATCCTGACATAGGGCCGACCAGTCCTAACACCAACCTCATAAGGTTGAGTACCTAGCACGGCAGCTGTAAATACCATTTTTATAAGTCTTTGGCATGACTTGGCCAGAGTTCGAACCCACGACCTCCTGCATCCGAGGCAGACGCTCTTACCACTAGGCCACCAGAGTGGTCTGAATGCATGCAACTATGTGTATCACTGTCAAAACAAGACATATCACAAAGCTTTAATAAGTAGATAATTTATTTTCTATTGCATAACATTGCTTATATGGGTCACATGCACTGACCCCTCCCTTCCACAACTGGAATGATAAAACACATATTTAGGGTCTCAAAAACACCCCCAAAAAACACTGTCTGAAAGTTTGTCAGGTATGGCATAATTAGATAGCAATTATAATCATTAGCCCACAGCATCAACATTTGAGGCATACACAATGCATTCATTTATGGTGGGTTATTCTCCCCGTTTTTTTATCATTGGTGGAGATATATTCTGAAATTAATCATGAAGCGGGGACATATGAAATAGTTACACTGAAAATAAGAAAGATCAACAGTTAAGCAGGATTTTTGAAAGGTACAGTTTCCTCAGAACAGAGTACAAGATAATCAACTTTTGCAGACTAGTCTAAAATGGCTGCATATGCCAGACTGTATTCTCTGCCGCTAAGGTTTACGATGTGATGGAAGAGAATAACAACTGGAATACAGTGATCAATTTTATTTAAGTATGATTAAGAAAATGATGTCATGAAATTATGACCATTGCATTTTCTCAACAGATTAACAATAACATAGTAATTTTGCAAAGACACAAATTATAATCAGTATGTGCAGTAAGAGTTTCAGGTTTGTCAGTTTCACATCTGTAAAACGTAACCATGGATTTGTCAGTTTCACATCTGTAAAAGGTAACCATGGATTTGTCAGTTTCACATCTGTAAAAGCTAACCACCATAGATTTGTCAGTTTCACATCTGTAAAAGGTAACCATGGATTTGTCAGTTTCACATCTGTAAAAGGTAACCATGGATTTGTCAGTTTCACATCTGTAAAAGGTAACCATGGATTTGTCAGTTTCACATCTGAAAAAGGTAACCATGGATTTGTCAGTTTCACATCTGTAAAAGGTAACCATGGATGTGTCTGTTTCACATTTGTCAAATGTAACCATGGATTTGTCAGTTTCACATCTGAAAAAGGTCACCATCAATTTGTCATTTTCACATTTGATAAAGGTAACCACTGCTGTTATTGATCTTAAATTATATAACGATTTAGCATGATTACATAGACACATTCCATTTACATAGCAGTTTTCAAGCAAAACTGCACAAAATAGTCTAGAACAATGCCACAATATATATGACTCTTTAGTACTCCTGTCTGGAACATCTGACATGGTCCAACTTTTTGGGAATATTATTATAATTTCCTTTTAATAACATCCTGCAACAAATTCAGAATGGGTTTGATTTATACAACACAACACAGAGTTTATTGATTATTTCAGCAAAAGTATTTCTACAATGAAATACAACATTACACACATTTTGGGTAAAAAAAAGAAAAGCCAATCAATCATGTTCTGTCATTTGCTTAAGGCTTGCAGTTCTTCTGGTACCCTGATATTATATATATATATATATATATATATATATATATATATATATATATATACACACACACACACACACAGTATATATAAAATCATCATGGATGCCCTTCAGGTAAATAAACTGATACAGTACATCATAATTTCCCATTTCTTCAGCAGTCTACAGCCACAGAATGCAAAAGGGTGTGAACACATATCTGCTGGAAATATAAAACTAAATGTTATTTTCCAAGTTATTTACTACAGACATAACAAATGTAGAACAGAAAGTTACTGGGCAAAATGTCATAATTTGAATTTTCACTATTATAAAGAGTATGCACAGTACATACAAAATAATCACATTGTTGTAACTGACACTACTAATACAAAATTTCATGAATGATTTATTTTAAATGGTTATTACAGTCTTAAAGAGGTTTAAAAAGTAATTAGATACTGAAACCAACATTTTTACTTGTACATTCTTAAGAAAACTACAATTCATGTCCAATGGAAACCTTAAATAAACCTCATTGATATCAAGGTATGTTTTACAATTCTCCTACCAAACACAAGCCTTAAATAAACCTCACTGATATCAAGGTATATTTTACAATTTTCCTACCAAACACAAGCATTAAATAAACCTCATTGATATCAAGGTATGTTTTACAATTTTCCTACCAAACACAAGCATTAAATAAACCTCAGTGCTAGGTTTATTTTACAATTTCTTTAAGACTTCAGTTGCTACATAATTTGCGGTGAAGCTTTCAATTTATTGTAATCATTTATTGTAATAATTAAAGAATGTGACTATGTCCTGTGACTTTTTCTCCAACATGTCCAGTTTTGGAACGACAATCAAATGATCTTTTGTCGAGTGATTTTCTGTCAGTGACTTTATACAATTCAAAGTGCAACTTATGTCCTGTGACTTTTTGTCCTATATGTCAACTATTACAATGATAATTCAAATTGTGACATTCCATCGTATGTGTATTTTTGATGTTGTGTCCTGTCACTTTCTGTCAACTCACCAGACATTACATCAGTCCCTCACAAAATATGATTGCACTTTTTAACTATACTATTAGTCCTATTGAGAATCATAGGGGGATAAACCCCCTACCATAAGGCTTGGTAAAGGACTATTATATGTGTGTGGTTGACATAAATCTTACCTTTAGAACAATATAGTTGTAACTTAGACCCTAATTAAAAAGAAAAAAGGCACTAGCAACAACAACTTTTATTATCATTCTTAAAAATTTGTTTGAGGACATGATAAAATAAAATTTTACCCTCAGACTTGACCAGAAATACATGTTAATTAGGTGTTATGTATTTTGTTGTCAATTAAATATGCATCTTTAAAAAGCAGCAGAGTAAAATAAAATACCGTTGTTTATTGAAATCCTACAGTATAGTTTCCTAAGCAAAAAAAGAATTTTTTCTTTTATGTGGGACCAACTGTTTAATTTTTGTTTTCAAAGGGGACCTGGGACTTGTATTAAAAAAAGCCGCAACCTCAAACAGCTTTAAAAAATATTTTTGCTCTGATTGATAGAACAAAGAACCTATCATATCCATAATATCTGTTGAATAAAAAATATATTGTGGTAAAAAAAAATATATGATGGCTTGAAAGAAAATCCCTGGCCCCACCCCCACCCTGAAAATTAAATGGTTGGTCCCTTAATGAATATAGCGAGAAAACTAGAGAGGAAAAAAGAGGTTACTACTAAAATTTCAGCAACAGCAAAATCCAGAACCAAAAATGGTTTCTTTTTTCTTACAACTTTTAATACCTACTTTAAATCCTTTTATCATAAAATCCACAACTCTCTCGCTGCCGCCTTAATTTTTTTCATGAAAA
Source organism: Megalonaias nervosa (assembly GCA_016617855.1). NCBI lineage: Eukaryota > Metazoa > Mollusca > Bivalvia > Unionida > Unionidae > Megalonaias > Megalonaias nervosa. The sequence goes on along the minus strand of JAECUM010007401.1, from coordinate 33,777 downwards.
ATTATCTGGGTAGATCCATTATAATCAAGCAGGTTCCATGCAGGGCTCGAACCCTTGCTGCAAATAATGGCAGTATCCTAGCTCTCATGCACCAATGCCATTGAACCTACTATGTCAAGCACTCATCCCTAGGATGGAACAAGGTCAAAGGGTAAGGATTTAGGGTGCATGAGAAGTCACTCGCTATGCAAGTTGAATTTAACACTCACCTATATGCACAAACCCATATGCAAAGTATATACATGAAATTATAAATTCACACCTATATATCAAACACAGAGGAATAAGCTTGCCCTTGGATCCCCAAAAATCTGTTATCATTCTCATGGTTCATGATAGTACCCTTTTATAGTCACAATAATTACTTGATTGATCTCTTTTATTCTAGATTTCCAGATATGGTCACACTAGAGCGCATCCCACTTGAGCGCAGCTCAGTGAGGCGCTGAAATTGGTTGTTGTCTCATTATGGCTAATCCCATTAGGGCGCAAACAAATCTCACTAGAGCGTATTCACACTAGGGCGCGGAGAAAAAAATGAAGTTCAACATGATTTAATTGCCATCACGTTTGAATACTTACAGTCATATATTGTTTCTATTATATTAATATTCTTTTTACAAATTTCCATAACTATTTTTTTCTATCACGTGTCCCTATTTGACATGTTTTGAATTGGCTTGTTTTTCAAAGGTATACAGGTGTTACATTTTGGGGGTTTACTCCCGGAGCCATCAAACGCAATGCCTAATTAAATGTTTTGCTGTGTTTTTTGGAACGTAACACATGTTTTTACAACAAAGACACGAACCTGTCTTAACCAAATAAACATAAGCCGACAGAGCAATTTCGGTTCTTATTGAGATCACTAAAGCCAATTTTCCATTATTATAGAAAACACACATACATTCAGTCTTCACAGAACATACCGGTATTAAAGTTTGAATTGAAAACTATGAAAGTTTAAATTTAAAATAAATATAAAGTTACAGTTAACAAATGTGTTTGTCTTTTTTTTGCGCTCTATTGATACTAGTTCTTCGCGCTATAATGGGATGCGCACTAATAGGATTAGCTCTAATGGGACTAAAATATTTTTGGGGCTCTAGTGGGATAAGCTCTAATGGAGTGCGCTCTAATGAGACTTTACCCTTAAAGGGATATGTGACAGTTTCTAAGTTCCTCGTAACTGATCCGTTTACAAATATCCAGCTATGGATTGCGCAGTTCTAGATTACAACGAACACATCTATGATTTGGGGTAAAACAAAATTAAAATATTCAAAGGCTAATGTAAATAGGACCCACAGATTGTTGATGGTCTTATGCGTGAAAAATTCCAATGTATATCGGCTGAAAGAAAACAATCGTGTATTATCTTGCGTAGTGATAAAAGGTTAAAGGCCAAAGGTCGGGCTGACAAGGATATCAACGGTTTGGTCATAACAACTGCGTTACACAACATGTTTGTCACATGCATTTGGTGATGAAACGGAAGGGGCATAAAATTCAAAGATAAATGTCACATAGATCTATGGGAGAGGTGTCCCTTACCTCATATACCTTTTACTATTTGTAACTTCATCATTCGGCAAAAAATATAGTATCTGCTCCCGTGAAGGTCAAGGCGAGCTTCCACATAACTTTGCCGATACACTTGATTCAATTCTACAAAATGGTAGATAAAATCTTAAGAATTTTGAAACACTTGTGTTTTATGTCATTGACAATAATAATACTGGCATATTTTAATCTTATGATCAGTACAAAAAAATAAATCACAATGATCTACAGTAGCTTAGTTTGTGTGTGTGTGTGTATACATACATACATACATACATACATACATACGATAGTACTTTTTTTTATCTTGAATAACTAGAGTTACCACTGCTATTTATTCATTTGTGTTTTTAAACTGTCACAAGGTCACGTTGACATTCTCAAATGTAAATTTTACTTGTTTACGTGAATCTCATTCCAAAGTACATTTAGTACTTCCGTACCAGTGCCCAAATCAGGATGTTTCCATTCACAAGCCATTTAAAACTGTGTGAATGCCGACCAGTTCTTTTGTTATCTACCAAGTTTAGTTTCTGTTAATTTTTGGATGACAGTTTCAAGTATGAGTTTTCCTACCGTCAGTACGTCGTATTCTTATTTAGTTGTGAAAGATGTTTCTTTTGACTAATTAAAAGTAAGCTTCACACTCAACATTGCCTCTCTCTCTCTCTCTCTCTCTCTCTGGGACCCCGGGTGGTCTAAAGCACTCACCGTTACGGATCACTGCCATCTCACCTCTGTCTGCGTGGATTCGAGTCTCGGATTCGGCCAGTGTAGGTATGTGAGAAAGCTTGCCAGTAGCTTCTCGTGGGTAGATGGTTCTTTACGGGGTTTTCCCGGGTTCTTCTTCCACCATTTATACTGGCCGCCATGCATAGCCTATCTTGTGCTGAAAAATAGAGTTAAACCCTACAACAGCAACAACTCTCTCTCTCTCTCTCTCTCTCTCTCTCTCTCTCTCTCTGAAATCGTCAGGTGAAATAGAGGGTGGAATCTGCTAGAAAATAATCTGATGGTAGTCCGAAACCCATCATAATTTACACAGGATGGACAGGCACTCTACATCATTGTCGTTATATAAATCCCAACGCAAACCAGCTCGATGGACACGTACGTATGTCACAGCGTCGAACAAAATAGTTCCAAACACTTGGTCTCTTGGTTATGATGAATTGCCAGTGTCAATCCTATCTGTCTTATTTGTAATTTGAGCTAAGTTAAATTCGTTGTAAGTTGTGTTCGAGACGAAAAAAAGTGTCCATGCTCGCTGCAGCACTTCCGTTGTCGACTTTTCAGTTTCAGAGGAGCGTAGTTTTGCACGTTGTCAAGCTCTTCAATTTCAGATTTAGTGAATATTGCATGTAGTCCGCAATCCCATATAGCTTGGTACTTTGGCCTCACATGATGCTCCGCACACGCGGCCAGGCACGCATCGTTGATACTGGTTGAGAAATTCAAGATGGCGAAAGTAATTTGTAAATACGTTGGCAATAAAGAAAATATTATTAAATCATTTCCAGCATGTGTCGCCACTGGCGTTTTCGTAGCATCAGTCACAACTATGTCAATTAAAGAAGTACTGAGTGCTTGCTCAAATTGTCACTATGCAATACTGTTAATTTTCAATCATTACGTAGGAGTTGGGGGGGGGGGTATGTTGGGAGATTGTGCAATTGTATGGTTTTGCTTTAATTGTGTCAGAGATGCTTTATTCAACTGAAAGTTTTATGGATTGTGTTTTACAGTTTTTTTACATTAAGTTTTATCGATTGCGTTTTACCGTTATTTTACGTTAAGTTTTATCAATTGTGTTTTAGTTATTTTACATTTAAGTTTGAACATTTTCGAATATACCGACTTTCCTGTCGTGCAGCATTCTTGTATGTTAAATTGCATCAATGTTACAGATATATAATGGAATCGGGGGTGGGGGATTAGGGTTGGTAATACAATAGATATCTCTTTATCAAATGCAATTTTTGGAGCTTTACAGGTTTGCCATTTCCACCGATCTTGTTTTGTAAATTAATATTTTACTAGTTAATGTTCAAACTTAAATGAACTAGAACGTATGAAGTTTGCCTGGACAGATTGTGGTGGGACAAAGCATTGCAACCGAAATATCAGCCGTACTGCGTTTTACACTAGTAATATGCTGGTAGCATGTTTACCCATGCATAGAACGCCCAGCTGCGAAAACTACAATAAACACTTTACCTCCAGTCTTAATAAATAAATTGACACATCACTTACAACGTTGCTTTTTACAAACTGAAAAGTACCAAAGGTCAGAGGTTATTAGGAGTAAACTGTCATCGTTATCAAAGAATTTTGACAGTTACGTGTGTAAATAATGTAGACTTTAGGTATGTTATATTAAAGTTTATATCTACTGTAAATTAAGACAGAATAGATTTTTGCATTTGTTTCGCTCTGATAATTTTTACGACAAAGATGAAAATATTTTAACTTTGAATAATACTGACCTTAAACAAAGGGACGTCACTCATAGAAAGTGTCGATAAGACCTATTGGTCGAATTGACTGGAATTTAAGAAAAAACCTAAAGTTCAGATGTTATATGATTTTGAGTCACGGAGAATATAATACCCTGAGTTTGATATTGAATTTTTATTTTAGTCAATCAAAGAAAAGTTTCTAAACGAAATGGACTTGGTGATTATCTGACACAAAATTTCGAGCTAAATCTCAGATTCAAAAATTGTATAATCTCATGACTAGGCTTGAGTTCAAGCTTAAAGTGCGAAACTTTGATAGTGTGCAACTTTTATAAGAAATTAAACTCATAAAATTCTTCGGATTTTCTTCACTTCAATTATTTACTAGGCTGATGTTTACTGACCGAAATATAATCCAGATGTCATATATAATTTTAGGGTTTTGAACATAAGCTTGAATTTCGAGTCCACAATGTTTTGCAAATACAGAGCATGGTCTTGGAGATCATTAAACCCTAAGCTTGAGATGGAGACTGATTTTCATTTGCAGTTAATCAAACGTGACGTAACAAAATGTAAGTTCCTCGTGATTGGTTAACACAAAATGTCAAGGTTAAACCCACGCTTGGAAATCAGACAACGCCTGTGCCTAAGTTTGAGCTCGAATTAACCATTCAAAAATGATATTGCAAAGTAAAGCCTCGTTTGCTTGGTTGAATAATTTCAGTATCAAAAACTCACTATAGGTCTCAAATTAAGTTTCCACTATCAGACAAGCAGAAACGATCTTTCAGAAGTAATGACAATTGTGAGTGATCGAAATAAAATCTCATTATAGTTCAAGAGTCTTGGTGGGGGGGGGGGAATTGAATGAATGATTTTCTGGCGCGTATTACAATTGTAGTCAGATTTACACATCTAACTGCAAATATCGTAGTTAACTGTAGAATGTGGACATCAGGTTAGAGTCGACTCTTTCGTTCTTTATGTGATTTTTAAAGGGAACATCGTAGACTCGGATGTGCTGGCGTATTACCTTGTAGGGGTTGAGAGTAGGGAAAGCGCTGCCATTATACGATTGCATGGGGTATGTGCCACTGTAATAACTCCATTTTTCCAATATAACATAACCTAAAAGACCCCAAATTTTCAACTTGAGTCCCTCTTGAGATGTTTGGTAAGCACCGATTGACTTGACCACGGCACCGAACACACGCAAGTCCAATTATGTGCGTTCGCAGTTCCATAAGGTTTCCGTTTCTGGGCTTGGTCAGTGCCAAAGATTTATGTATTTACGACTGGCACATTCCCACACGTATAGTAAGTAGGTTAGTCTTTGTTGAACGTTTGATTTTTCATGCACGCCATCATTGTGGCACAAACAGGACATGTATGCCTGCAGTCTTCAGAAGCAACGGGGAGAAATCCCCTACGGGCTTAGTGAATTGTCTCCCGTGGCATGCGACGGTGATGTACCTGCATATGGACTCAGATCGCAGTTAATTTTCCCTATATAGTCTCTACGTTTTGTTGATCAGTACTGAACTTTAGACTGTGTCCAAGTCAATACAGATCATATGTTAATCTAAAATACTTTCAAAGATGACGTCACGGTGAAGATGTTGTCATAGGTTCACCGGTATTTCTTTGAGAGGCTGGACTGTAAACAAAGCAATGTGCAATGGAACACAGATTTCACTTCCGGATCATCACCACAGCATTATTACTCACTGTGCACTGAACTTGAAAACGTGCATTTGCTTGTGTGGGAATTTGAATTTATTAGGAAAAAGACATCAGAGTAAGTAAAGTCTGACTAAAACGTTTTAACTTTTGTTTGTAGAAAAACGCGGATATGGGCTGCTAAGTGTGTGAGATATTCCTGAAAATTTGACTTATCGTTCCGATGTTAATCGAACATCGGAACACGCTACATAGCGCCGTTATTTGGGCAGTAAGACTCGACCCCAAAACATAAATATCAGGGTCGATGTCTTACATTGTAGGACTAGGATCGTGACATGTTTATACTTTGGCGATGCTGATTTCATAAATTAGACTGAATATAGGAAAAGAAACAGGTAGGAGTCAAATAACTGGAGTTTATAATACAAATGAAAGTCTACTACGATTACATTCCATAAAAGATCTTATAGTTCCATGTAAGTGAAATCTATATGTATATTTCGTTTGAACCAGCAGGCACAATCCGTATACCATTGACCCAGTTTAACTTGTCAACAGCCTGTTACGTCTTAAACTGATGTGCAACAAGACGTGAAGAAATTTTTTTTTAAATGTTTATTTTGTTAGTTTCCCCAATCGGACCCCCTTTCGTTTGCAGCGCTTTCGGCAAGAGAAACGGAGTCTCGTTCGGTATCCTGTGTGTAACAATAGTCTGGGTCAAATGTTAAAACCAACAGTTTCTAGACATATTACTATTAAAAGTTTGTGTTTTGTACAACACTCATGCGAAATAATTTCGATTCGTCAAGTCGTTCTGACTCCAACGTGAAGTCAGTCCTATTGTATGGGGCAGAGACGTAGAGAACCACCAAGTCGACCGTAAAGAGAGTTCAGACCTTCATCAACAACTCCCTAAGAAGAATTCTCCAGATCCACTGGCCAGACACCATCAGCAACGCCAACTTGTGGCAGAGAACTTCTCAGCTTCCGGTAGAGGACGAGATCATGAAGAGAAGGTGGGGTTGGATAGGACACACCCTACGTAAGCCACCAACCAGCATTACCAGACGGGCATTGAGGTGGAACCCTCAAGGCAAGCGGAGAAGGGGTCGACCAAGAAACACCTGGCGACGTGACCTTGAGGCGGACATAACTACGCTGGGTCACACCTGGAGTCAGCTCGAGAGAATGGCACAGGACAGAAGTCTCTTGCGATCTTTTGTGGGCGGCCTATACCCCGGCAGGAGTGGCGGGCATAACTAACTAAGTCTTTCCGTCTATGTCTGCGTATGTAAATTGGTTTCTCTGGTCATCTAAACTCTTCCATTTTTCACCGCTCCGGTGGCCTAAGTGGTTAGAGCATCCGCCTCGGATACGGGAGGTCGCGGGTTCGAACCCCGCCGAGTCATACTAAGATTTATAAAAAAAAAAATTGTACTACCAGCTACCTCGCTCGGCGCTCAGCATTAAGAGGCTAGTGTTAGGACTGGTCAGCCTGGTGTCAGGATAATGTGACTTGGTGGGACATCATGCTGCATGTCTGCGACATGATGCCCCTGTGCTAGACATCACTGTCAACTGCCACACTGCAGACATGGTAGCGATATGACTGCAAAATTGTTAAATCTACGTTAAAAATCCAAATCACACACACACACACACACACACACACACACACACACGTCGTAGCAATATGACTAAAATTGTCTAACCTACTTGAAAAATCTATATCACACACGCTCTTCCTATTTCGATTTAAAGAATGTCCATATTTACAATTTTGGCTTCCTGTTTTATGAGGATAAATAAACGAGGATTCAAAGATGACTGCCAATGTTCTGGATCCTGGATACAACCTTAAAGATGTAACAGGTAATAATAATAATAATAATAATAATAATAATAATAATAATTGCGATGGCTTCCCTTCCTGGTTTAAATTTTATGATATCTATACAATCGTATATACCACATTTTTCATTATAATACGTCGTTTATGTAAACAAAAATTAAGTGCCTTCTGCACTTTTGCACATGTTAAAGCTTACACAAATGTATGTGGCAAATGTGCAATGCGTCAACGGGTATGCAGTTAGGTATTATAACTTACATAGGTGTTTTATTTGGGTAACAAAATAGTCGTCATAATGATGTAATAAATGTGAGGAAAAATGATGATGATATTAATGAAGAGAAAAAAAATTGTCTCGTCTTCTCATCGTCATTACAGAATCACCATCACGCCAAGATATTAGGAAGACTAAAAGGTTGATTAAAACCTATGTTATATTTTTGCAGCAATATTTGGAGATATAATAAGTGCCATTCTCACATTTACTATATATAGACAGTATTTGCTCTTTTGTGTTACTCATAATACAAACGTGCTTGTGTCAAATCATTCACGGATATATTTCACTGAGTGGGTGAAAAATTCATTATATTCACCAGTGGAGTGCCTGATATACTTATTACATTCATTCAATAGAGTTAGTTTTCCTTTAAAACGCAACCGTATTTATTCATGCCATATTTCATTCTTTCGGAAAGAATGTGTATGATTTGGATTTTTAACGTAGCTTTAACAATTTTTCAGTCAAATCGATCCGATGTCTGCAGTGTGGCAGTTTATAGTGATGTCTAGCACTGGGGCACCATGTTGCAGACATGTAGCATGATGTCCCACCCAGTCACATTATCCTGACACCAGGCCGACCAGTCCTAACACTAACCTCTTAATGCTAAGCGTCTAGCTACACAGCTATTAGTACCATTTTTATAAAGTCTTTGGTATGACGCGACCTCGTGTATCCGAGGCAGAGGCTCTAACCCCTAGGCTACCGGAGCGATCACATTCGGAACGAAGCGTTCAGGACCATGTAACGTTCCAGGGACAATAAAAGGCGTAGTTAGCTCCACTTTGAATACTCAAGACGTGTAAAGTGGATCAAATGAAATAAAACCCTTTCTCAGGAAACTATGCGTGACTTAGATTGACTATCCTTTCCCTATATAATGTTTCAGGAAGTACTCATAATTACAAATTATAAACACACATAAGCCTTTTTTTTTTTTTTCTAGTATTACTCCGGTGCCAAAACTCGTGATGGTCGCTTGAGTAATGATACAGTTATATAAGCTTAACATACTGTTTAACAGTTTCATTCCGTTTGTACGTACGTTTACGCACGTATGCGGAGTTTTGATTTGTTTCGTAGGAGTAAGAATGTCAAATTCTAACACGGGAGATCCAGGTTAGAAAATTGCTTTGTTTTAATGTTTATTTGTTGGGGGGGAGGGGTATTTTTTTTTTTTTTTTTTTTTTTTTTTTGTCTTTCTTTGTCTTTTTTGTTTTGGGGTTTTTTTGGTTGTTTTGTTTTCTTGGTATTTGTTTTTAAAAAAACTTGAATTGGGAAAGAAAATTATGTTAATACTCATATTTTCTGTGAGAATGTAAACAAAATATGATAGAACGTAAACAGTAAACATCTAGCATTTACGTAAGAAATCAGATACTTCCGAGTGTTGTACACTTTAGCTAACCCGTATGTTTGAGCATGAAATAAAAAGTTAAGTCTGCATGTTGCGAGTAAATAATGGATAAATTTCATCAATGAACTGTATTATTTCAACCTATTTAAGATAAGATAAGATAAGAATTCTTTATTTCAGACTACATAGTCCATAAATCTAAATTAAAACAAAGATATAAAGTAAAAACATCGTAAACATAAAAGAACATATATATCATATGTACAGATACAGATATACAGATACATCTACAACAATTAACTGTGCCCTGCATTGTTAAGGATGAAATTAAGTGGCACATTTAAAGAGTAATTTGTTCCATCTACTAATAATATGAGAATTTAAATGAATGTCATAGTTCCAAAGTGATTTCAATATACAGTCCTTACTATTAGATATTCTTGTCATCATTGAGAATACATACTTTCTCGTTACTTAATCAAAACTGAATACATTGTAATTTACAAACATGATGGAGGCACTGTTCCATCTAGGAAGACCTAACAGAAAATGAAGACTAATGTTATAGCCAATAACTAGTTTTCTTTTCATACATTTACTAAAGTTTGTCCACAAAGGAGCACAATACACAGTGCATCAATAAGATTTGAATAATCTAATTTTGATATTCAATCAACAATTCTTAAATTTGCGTAGAAGCATGTTTGTTCGAGTACACAAAAGTCGGTAAAATGTCTCATCATATCTTCATTATCTGACCGATTGGATTTCAAAATATGACCCAGATACGTATAACTGTTGACATACGTGAGAGCATTGCCGTTAAGAGGTACTGGGGGAGGAGATGTTAATTTGAAAGAAGTTGACTGAAAGACCATGCATACTGATTTTTTGTATTATAGATGATATCATTCTCTAATGCGTATTGTACACATATCTCAATAATAATTTCATTAAACCTGTGATAGTGGCTAGAGCGTCCGCCTCGGATGCGGGAAGTCGAGGGTTCGATTCCCGACCGAGTCATATCAAAGACTTACAAAAATGGTACAAACAGCTGCCTCGCTTGGCGCTCAGCATTAAGAGGTTAGTATTAGGACTGGTCGGCCTGGTGTCAGGATAATGTGACTGGGTGGGACATCATGCTACATGCCTGAGGCATGATGCCCCAGTGCTAGACATCACTATAAACTGCCACACTGCAGACATCTTAGCGATATGACTGAAATATTGTTAAAGCTACGTTAAAAATCCAAATCACACACACACACACACACACACACCTGTCATAGAAGGACTTACCAATGACATATCAGCAAAACTAAAATTGTTAAGAAACAACACATTTGGTGGCAGACGTAACCCCACGTAACACTGACCCAGCTTACGATTTAACTCGTCTATGTATATTTAAATAACAAAGGGGAAAGAATACCTCCCTACATCACCCCATTGGTTACATGGAAAGTGCTGGATATTACACTTCCCCATCGCACATAATACACCTGTTTGTCATACCATATTTAGTGAAATAGATGTGATTTTATCAATAAAAGCAAATATTCATTATTATATGGCCCCTCCTTTAGGCTTTCTAAATATTTTTATCTTTGCTGTATGAATGAAATTCAAAACGAGTTGGGATTTATACACCTTCGATTCACCGGTGTAAACATTTGTACACGCGAACGTCAAAGGAAACACCCATATAGTTCTAATCTGGTTGTGTGATACTGAAATACGTAGAACTGTTTCACAAAGCACATACATTATGTTCATAATCATTATTGTACATGTTAGCTTGTATTTTCATATCTTATTAACACTTATCTTGTACAATCAGAGCAAATTATAAAGTAGGTTTACAATGTTGTATTTGCGTTTTATTAACTAATGTATTCTACGGCCTTGTGGGAGCATTCTTCCGTATCATATGCCTTTGATTGTATCTTACGAAACTTGTATAGCCTAATCGAAATGGCGCCCCCATTTCCACTACTCCACCCTCAAGGTTTAGCATCCGCCTCTTAAGACGGCCTTGTATGCTTGAGTGTATGTAATGTGTCATGAAGAGGGGACCACAAATTGGTACCAACATGTAAGACTATGCATTACATACGGGTACTGTGTGAAGGCTCCATATAAAGCAGTGATCATGCAATTGCCTAACTCGTCTTTGCAAAGACTTAATTTTCCTGAGAGAACAACAGTCATATAAAGAACGGTGTATGAAATGTTTCCAAAGGGAACTCAGTGAAGATATTCATGAATGGCATTAAAAAGAAATAAGATGGAAGGAAAAAAAGAGAAAAAGAAAGGCAAGAAAAAAAAGAAAGAAAAAATAGGCTAGACGTATCGGAAAATACAGGAAAAAAAGGTGACATAACAAATGAAAAAGAAGACGAAGACATCGACATCACAAACATAGATAAGGAAAACGACATGGATACAGGAATGGACACGGACACGGATACGGACATGGAGATGAGAAAAGAGGGAAATGAAAAGAATATAGCAAAGGAAAACGAGACAGAAATGCAGACATGTAACACTGGACTAACGATTGACAAAGAGGCTTCTAGCATTACTAAACCAGAGGGGGGAACCAACCCCCAAGAAAATACTGAATCTAATTAAGTATAAATTATTCACAAATAAAATGTAAATTAGAAATTTAGAAAACAAATAAACAATGTAAATGCTTCTTAAAACACAAAAACTTAAAGATGCAAGATGGCTACCTGGAAGGAAACACAGAAAATGGAGGAAAAAAACCTTCATATTGTATCAGTTAACATAAATGGAGTGGATAAAGGAAAAATAGATAAGTTGTGTAATTTATATCAAATATATGATGTTTATTTAATACAAGAAACCCACAATGGTTTCACAAAGGAATTAATAACTTATGTTGAAGAAAAACTTGATGCAATAGTTGTTTTAAGTGATTATATAGGGGCTGATGTAAAAGGAGGTGTAGCCATAATATTAAAAAATAAAAACCACATAAATTGGGAAAAAATAGAAGAAAAAAGGGGATTAGAAGGGAGAATGCTACATATCAAAATTAATGGAATTAATATAATAAACGTATATTTTCCAGCAAACAAATATAAAAAAACAGAAAAAACTTCGCGAAAATAATATAAAAAACCAGTAACTATGCCATCGTCAATCTCAGTTTTGCACTAGCCTATTTGGAGAGAGAAAACTAATGAAAACACTTATCAAACTGTTCCCTCAGGGTATTTGTTGAAACAATGAAGGAAAACAATATCTCAACAATATCTCAAACGTCACAATTTATATTGACCACTCCGGTGGCCTAGTGGTTAGAGCGTTCGCCTCATCGTCAATCTCAGTTTTGCACTAGCCTATTTGGAGAGAGAAAACTAATTGAAAACACTTATCAAACTGTTCCCTCAGGGTATTTGTTGAAACAATGAAGGAAAACAATATCTCAGACGTCACAATTTATATTGACCACTCCGGTGGCCTAGTGGTTAGAGCGTCCGCCTCGGATGCGGGAGGTCGTGGGTTCGATCCCCAGCCGAGTCATACCAAAGACTTATCAAAATGGTACTAACAGCTGCCTCGCTTGGTGCTCAGCATTAAGAGGTTAGTGTTAGGACTGGTCGGCCTGATGTCGGGATAATATGACTGGGTGGGACATCGTGCTACATGTCTGCGGCATGATGCCACAGTACTAGACATCACTATAAACTGCCACACTGCAGACATCGTAGCGATATGACTGAAAAATTGTTAAAGCTACACTAAAAAAATCCAAATAACACACACAATTCATATTTTTTATTGTTTTGATGAGCATGTAAGACAACAGTGACAGGACAAAATGTCACACTTGAAAACTTGTAATGCTATAAAATGGCAACATTAATAATGATAAAAAAAACCCCAACAACATATTACACAGAATTTGGAGCAGTTGTGTTAGACAGTAAGGTGTGGTTTTGACAATTATTGATAGTGAGGTTTGCTTGCAGGTGTGTTAGGCAGGAAGGAGTAATGTTGATAAGAATGTATCAGTTGGCGGCATGGTTCGTTTCTTTAATTACTGTGTAAACAAGGTTACAGGATATGCATGCTAAAAGCAAATATTTAGTCTCTCGTAGCGAAATTATATTTTACGCAGGAACGGGTGATTTTGACAACAATTTAGCAGGTTGTTGTTGTTGTTGTTGTGGGGCTTAACGCCATTTTTCAGCACACGATAGGCTATACATGGCGGCCAGTATTAATGGTGGAGGAAGAAACCGGGAAATCCGCGGAAAGAACCACCGACCCACGAGAAGCTACTGGCAAGCTTTCTCACATATCCACATTGCCGAATCTTAGACTCGAACCAACGCAGACAGAGGTGAGATGGCAGTGATCCGTAACGGACAGCGCTTTAGACCACTCGGCCACTCGGGGCCCCAATTTAGCAGGTAAAAATATATCAGTGTATAAAAACTAAGTTAATAGGATAACTAAATCATTAAGATTATGTTAATATGCTATAAATAACACAAAAGAACACAATCAAAAATGTTTCATACATTGCATCAATAAATGTAAATGAATAAAGCAAGAAAGGGAGTGTGAAAATCTTGGTTTAGTTGATGGAGTAAGAAGTCTTTAAAATTACACAGGTCATACTGCGACTCGTTACCTAAGTCTTTATAATAACTCTAATCAAAATTATTGTGTCATTTTTTTCATGTGAATTTTTTATCTTACACCTACATTATAACCGTGAAAATCACAAATGTGACTTTTTGTCCTCCGATTTTCTGTCCTACAATCGAGAACAGGATATCGAAACGCCACGAAAACAAAACAGTTACTACACGTAGTCATGGGGTCCTGAGTGGCCGAGTGGCCCAAAGCACTCATCGTTACGGATCACTGCCGTCTCACCATTGTCTGCGTGGGTTCGAGTCTCTGGCTCGGCCAATGTGGGTACGTGAAAAAGCTTGCCAGCAGCTTCTCGTGGGTCGGTGGTTCTTTCCGGGATTTTCCCGGGGTCTTCCTCCACCATTTATACTGGCCGCCATGTATAGCCTATCTTGTGCTGAAAAATGGCGTTAAACCCTACAACAACAACAACAACACGTAGTCATTATACGTCGTGAGAATAATAAATAATAGAAACATAAAATGTCTCCAAGAGGGCAGTAATGGAGAACAGTACCGTATATCTAATTGTCTCCCGTAGAAACTCGATGAAAACATAATGTAGAAGCCATAGCTTTAACGTAGCTTTAAAAAATGTTCAGTCATATCGCTACGATGTTTGCAGTGTGACAGTTTATAGTGATGTATAGTACTGGTTCATCATGCCGCAGACATGTGACATCATGTCCCACCCAGTCATATTATCCTGACACCAGGCCGACCAGTCCTAACAATAACCTCTTAGTACTGAGCGCCTAACGAGGCAGCTGTTAGTACCATTTTTTTTATAAGCCTTTGGTATGACTCGGCCCGCGACCTCCCGCATCCGAGGCGGACGCTCTAACCACTAGGGGGTCCCCGAGTGGCCGAGTGGTCTAAAGCGCTCTCCGTTACGGATCACTGCCATCTCACCTCTGTCTGCGTGGGTTCGAGTCTAGGATTTGGCGAATGTGGATATGTGAGAAAACTTGCCAGTAGCTTCTCGTGGGTCGGTGGTTCTTTCCGGGGATTTCCCGGTTTCATCTTCCACCATTAATATTGGCCGACATGTATAGCCTATCGTGTGCTGAAAAATGGCGTTAAGCCCCACAACAACAACAACAGCTAACCACTAGGCCACCGGAGTGGTATATAACCATGCAGTCAACAAAGTCTGTTTCCGTATGAACCTGCTTCATTTCGTAGAAAAAAGTAATGGAGAGAAGTACACGTATGTCAGATTGTTCCAAGATGAAATGCTGTAGGATTGTTCATGTGAATCTTGTAACCATGCAACAATTAAACTCAGTTAAATCTGATTATTTTTTATGAGGGAAATATAATGTAGTTCAGTATATCGTTTCAAGTAATGACTGAAAAAAATCTGAAGAAACTAAATGGGAAAACAAAACAAACAAAAACAAACAAAATACAAACACGCGTAGTACATAACCATATCCACACTCAAAACTATGTGATGACCTAGTGTGAAAGAAGTTGCCTTTGACTCATGAAACTCGATCCTTAAGGAACGCTAATTGAGAATGATACGGGAAAGAGTAACGAAGAACAATCTCTCCAGATTGTTCTCTGAATTAACTCAGATTTAGAGACATCATTTAAAACAGTCATCAAGGAGTGATCAAACGTACTTTTTGTTGTTTTCAAAAAATTACGCTTGTTCGGGACTAAACTCTTTTAGTCAGGCACTTGTCTGACGGAGATATCAGACTATCTTAGCTAATTCTGCAAAACAAACCAAAAAAACGTAATCCATTCGAACCACCTTGGCTATTGTATATGACTGGATTGACCGTAAAATTTTTGGTGGTGCCCAGCTAAAATTGGCAATTCAATGTTATAAGCCGATAACTAATGAAATCTGTGTCTCCCGATGACTTAGTCGTAACAGGGAGCATACGAAGCATTGACCCGGTGCATGATAGAAAATTATACGGAGATTCAGTCCTTAAACTAAGATGGAAAATGCTAGTTCTCTACTCAGTCAGAATATTCGCGGCCTTTTCCGTAAAGTCGAGAAAGATCTCAGATTTATTTCGCCATCATTATTCGGAACTACTTTTGTTCACATGGCACAATATGGTGGCGGAGAGATACAAAAGTCACAATCAGAACATCATCGTTGTTTTTCTTTTTGTTTTGGGGGGGTGGTGGTGGTGGGGGTTTTGACGTTTTATTCTAATTTTTTAAAAACTTTGCAACAATGTGGTGCACTCCGCCAGAGGCGAATCACCAAACCTGTCAAATTGACGTTATTTCTTGACCTAACGGAAATAGCCAAGCGATATTGTAATCGTTCTCTGTGCTTTTGGATATACCTCGGCGCAGTAATTTAGAGAAAAATTATACATTTTGTTCACCGGAAATTTGTCAAAACAAACAAACACCAAACAACCTAATCCATTAGGACTGCATTAGTTATATCTGCGATTGAACTGACTGTAGGATTAACCGAGCTGTTACCAATTTTAGAAAAAAAGTAATGGGATCATTCGTTTTGTTTTTGGTTTTTGCTTTTGTTGTATTTTTTCTTGAAAATTGATCACTAATATTTAGGCATTATGGGGTTGCGAACTACAAGCAAGATTTACTTACCTCCGACATTTAAGAGCTTTACAGCGTGGAAAACTACGCACCGCCTTAAATGAGGATTTGACAACGGAAGTGCTCCAATAAGCATCGGCAATTTTACGCTTTGCAAAACACATATTGATACACTTTCTTTGAAAGAATTGTGCTTAGTTTAAAATAATTTCGAAGAAATGTGTTAGATTTACTTCAGTGAGTCATGAAAATTAACCAAAATAATGGGACCACGTGTTTGGAACTGATTTGTTGCTGTTAACATTCAGACGCGACCTCAGAGTTGATCGGCGTAGGGATCATATTCCAAAATTGGATAGTAAAATCGCCAGATAGCAAAGTCGCTTATTTAGCGACTATGGCGCTGAGTGCTATCAGCATACATTTGAGCTACGATCCACTGGATTCACCAAAGAGTTGCGAACAATCTGATTAAAATCACATCTCACACGTGGGACAGCAGAGATCTGATTTTAGTCAGAGTTACGAATGAGATTTCGACTAGGGGGCCCAGAGTTGCCAAATGGTCTAAAGCGTTCTCCGTTACGGATCACTGCCATCTCACCTCTGTCTGCGTGAGTTCGAGTCTCGGATTCGGCGAATGTGGATATGTGAGAAAGCTTGCCAGTAGCTTCTCGTGGGTAGGTGGTTCTTTCCGGGGATTTCCCGGTTTATTCCTCCACCATTAATACTGGCCGCCATGTATAGCCTATAGTCTGCTGAAAAATGGCGTTAAGCCCTACAACAACAACAACAAGATTTCGACTAGTACCTGGCATCAGACTGCACTGTTTGTACAGCTTTGGTGATGTGTGGGGATTGACTAAGAAACTATACAGTATAAGTATTTATCAAATACCTGAGAGTAGAACCGATCTCACTTACGTACCTGATACAGAAAATGTTGTTTTTCGTGTGGCATGCACATGGTATGATTGTTTTCTCAATAAAAGTGGTCATACTACTGTTTAAGTCTGCCATTAATTGCACATGGAGTTTGCTACTTTGGGGTACCTCTGGGTCCCGATCATGCAAGAAAACTTTTATGGAAGCCTTAAGGAAGATTTGTAGATGATAAGTAGGAACCGATTGAAGACGTGAAGACTGGTCTTCAAATAAGCCATTTTAAGAGTGATTATGCATATTTCGCACCAAAAAAAAATGTCACTTTTATCCACAGCTATGAAAGACTATATACATGTATGGAAGACAACTCGCATCTGCAGGACATCTATACAGTAATAGGCAGAAGTTGCACAAATAATCATCCAACGTTTTCATTTTTATTTTTCATAATTCTTCCCTCGTTTTGCTCTATTTTCAAATACGGGAGATATTTTAACCAAACTTGAAGCAGACGACAACGGATTAAACATTTTAGGTTTACTGCAGTCATGCAGTCAGCCTACAATTTGCATGTTGATGTAATCTTGAAATACTGATTTATTTACCGTATATACTCGCTCATAGACTGTCAACAACACAGACCCAGATCTACTGTCAAATAATGCGCCAGCAAATCTAGGTCTGTTGTTTTTTGTTCCATTGATTAGTCCTAAAAAGAATGCGTGCACCCAGATCTGCCGGCGCATTTTGCGATGGTAAGTGTGGACGTAGCTAATATTTTGTTGGTATATCTGTTACCAGCTGTACATTCTGCTTTTGCTATTTTTGATAAGATACGTCTGTGCGCTAAGCAAATGTTTGGTTAACAAAATTAAATAATCCCAGAGTGCACTTGTGGCCTAATTGGTCGGGCATAAACTATTCACGATGCATCAATATAACAATGTTGTTGGATTTTTTTTCCATTTTGATACGCACATCAATACAAAATTATATTTACCTTATATAAATTTATTTTAATATTTAATGACCATGACTAAACTATACATTGTTGTTCCCTATTTATTTATGCTGCAGCAATATGTATCATATATTAGGTTTTTCTCATCCATGTGACAGAGAAATCTACCTGTTTTGCTAACCTCCCTTTTCCTATCTCATTCAGGTTATCTCAGACCAGTCGTCTCAGTCTTGGTGTACACGCGCTAGGAACTATTTTTATAAAGAAAAGTCGAGTCATTTGCTTGAGCACCAGACACACAGGCAATACACATCACTGGCCACACAAAACCAAACTCTCTCAAGTGCTACTCCAACGCCAGCAAAATCCAGAAATGTGTTATGTCAAACTAATTTCTTTTAACTTTATCGAACACCAACAGTCCGTCCCAGTTTCAAGAATCAAATATAATAACGCGATTGCAAATGAAAACTTCAGCACTTACCAACCATGGTGGAGGAGACTAATAGTATAACCCCATTTCACTGGGATTTACTTGTCTCAGTCCAAACTCCAACATAGATTCTATTAGAATCTCGTTACATATTGGTACATGGCACAGATGTATCACTTCAATGCCATACATTACATGGTTTACATCAGGGGTCTCAAACTCGAACCACCCTGAGCGTCGCATAAGTGCATTTTCGATGGCCCAAGGGCCGCACCACCTTTGTTATCTCTCATGACACCGTGTGACGCCAGTCATTTTGCGGGCCAATGGATACGGCTTGGCTGGCCGCGTGTTTGAGCCCCCAGGTTTACGTGAAAGATTTGGTAGCCCTGCTGAACATATGAAAGATAACACATGATTATAAGATATCAAATATATTCTAATAAAGAGCTTGGGATGTCACACACACACACACACACACACACACACACACACATATATATCGGCGACATCAGAATTTTTCTTCATTTTTAACCTGCTATGTATTTTTATGTTCAAGCGATCTATTAAACTCGCTTATACCAACTTTTAAAGAAAATTATGACCAAACTTGTACTTTCTTTTATCTCCCCCGTCCTTGGACGGGTTATTAGATCATATATATATATATATATATATATATATATATATATATATATATATATATATATATATATATAATTTCTAATTTCAGTAACTTATTCTATACCTGTCAAAAAGGAAGGACACTCACTACTGTTACACCGCACTGATGTAGGTTCTATCAGAAAGAAACCAAAAATGTCAGATGGATCGGATAGCGGTATTCCTACTCCCATCGACTACATCGGTATGTCCAAGTTGGATTCACTGTTTGATTCATTAGTATAACGGCCGTCTACACAATTGGTTATATGCAATCTGATTAAAATCAGATCTCCGCTGTCCTACATGAAGATCTGACAGCGACCGCTTAGGGGTCATGTTCTGGTAACCTGTTGTTACCATAATTGCTAATTTTTATCAACCAATCAGATGAAGTCTTTTATTTTCCTCGTTTGGAGACTGAGCAGTGTGGATGAAGAGCATGAATGTTTACTAAACGATTTGATTCACTTTAAGATTTTTGAAAAGCTGCATTTACATTGGCTTAATTCAAAGTCACCAGAACATGACCCTTAGGCGATCGTCGACAGCTCTTCACGTAGGTCGGTGGAGATCTGATTTTAATCACATTGGGTTATGTATGCACTGTACGTCAATGAAAGTTTGCTTCAGTGTATGCAGTTTTTGACATAAAGTAATTTAATAAACACACGTAAGATGCGATTTTTCAGTGTGCTGTGAATCTGTGTTTAAGGGTATACCCATTTTCAGTGTTCACCGAGTTTGGGACATATCTCCCAAACCCCACCGTCTTCTGTCATTACAGATCATAGGAAAGGCGTGTACGGTGAGCTGGAACCACTTGACTACACAGCGTGTTGTTAAAAAATATATATTGTTTCTCTATGGTCTAATATTCTGAAATCGTATATCGAAACATCATTTATTGAATCTTCATTGTGCTGACAAATACACGCTAAAATCGGAGATGAACATAATTTGTGCTTCAGGTGTGTATATTAAATCTTGTATTGCTGAAATTATATATGTAGCGTTATGACAGTATACAGTTAGCGAAATGACAGCCAACTAATAAGAAATGATTGGAAATGACCTTGACCGAGTCTGAGAACAGTTGAAATTTTCTGTGTGTGTCAAATCAATCGATTGTTCTCGCCAGTGTTTTCTAATTTGTGAGTGATAAAAAGTACGATTTATTTACGAGTAAATACGGTAAAATCTTCTAATTTTCTGCTGCCGATAATACCAACAACTGATAAATGTCCGAGATTATTTCAGAGATATGTGCATGATATATAAAAAGTTGATCCTGCACCTTTGCCACTAGGAAGGAATCGCTGGCGATCTACTATCACACTGAATACTATCCTTACGCCGATCAGTTTGGCGGACACACCTGTCTGTTACGAGTCTAACACAATCGTTCCAGACACTTGCCCCTTTGTTCTTTTTTTATTTTTTTTTAATGACTTGCTCAGGTCAGTTTAATATATGTCCTGATTGTAATTTGAATCAAACAAACGTCTTCATAAATGTGCATCAACGTGCTTTTGCAAAACCTAAAATTGCCCATGTTCATCGGAGTGCTTCCTTTATCAACTCTTAAGTTTTGGAGGTGTGTAGTCTTTGCACGCTACCCACTTCCGTTGCTAAATTCTTCAGTTTCTGATAAGGTGACTTCTGTGTTTATTTGCCTACTGTTCTATGTCCGCTTGTGGGTAGGCTTTGCTGTAATCTACCACACAACACAGCAAGTTAACTTCCGCGATTTTCCCAAATTTTCATGCTTATATAGTATCGGTTTTGTTCCTTAGTATGAAAAAGGAAATAATCATTTAAACACTTGCCAATAGGAGATGGTGGTTCCATCACGACTGTTATTTATAATATTTGACTCTAAACATATTGAATTCCACAGGGGTTCGTATCATTGCTCACAATTTACCTGTCATACATGTACTATATAACAACTACAAGTGAGGACACTTCTCTCATTTCTCGCGCGACCTATTTAATAATAAACGCCGATATTTCAAGCTACATTTCGCGTATTGTAATAAATTTGGTACCGCTATTTAGCTCAGGCATTCGACTTTTGCATGCTTATCCGAAGTTTGGCTTACTATTATACCTTTAAGGAATGCCAGACTATTTTCCCACGCTACTGCTCGACATGGCCATGATCGCACGCACTTAATATGCAAGAACAACGCGCTGAATGGAATACTCCCTTCTCATTCGCCAACTGAAAATAAGTTATAAATAAATGCAGGACGTCATTTTCTTTTAACCAATGAGAGGACAGTATAACATTCAGCGGGATTTCACTTGCATAATAAGCATCTAGAACAAGGAACAAGATTAAAGCCGGGGAGGGGGTGGGGTGGGCCGGGGGGGGGGGGCTGAAGAAGGGAACTTTAATGCTACCATTATGTGCCATTAACTGCCAAATATTAAAGCCTGTTTTATTTTTATGAACAGAGATGCTGTTAAATACCAAACTATTTCAAAAGGTTTATGTTTTTGTTTTTGTATCTGGGACACTGATTTCATTTTGTTTTATATATATATATATATATATATATATATATATGTGTGTGTGTGTGTGTGTGTGTGTGTGTGTGTGTGTGTTTTAAAAATGAATATTTGCTGGCTTTGAGCTAATATGTCAGGAAGCAAGGATTCCACTCACACATGCACATATAGTTTTAGCTGATTTCTCAGTTCCAAAGAGCTGTATTTTTCTAAGAGTATGTATACATGTGGCAAATTGTCAAAAAATTTATTTTGATCTTAAATCTCAGGCACATCTTAATTCTTAAGGCTTTGTGACAACCTACTTGCTTGGTACCTTTTTGGTCCTAGTTATTTACTGGTTCTACAGTGTATAATGGTTAATGGCCACCCATTTAAGGTTGACCCTTCATGCTTTTGTAACATCAACACTTACTGCTGAGCTCAAACTCACATAAACATTCTGGTGTCATCAAGATGGTATCCCATTTTACGAATGTGTTTCATCATGTTAAGAGTTCTGGAAGAGACTTAATGTAAAATGACATGGTTGCAATTTCTATTATTATTAAATAATGAAAAATAGAAATTCTTTTTCAAGTTTAATAATTTCAATTAGTGGCCTGTGAAAGAAAATGATAAAGTTGATGAAATTTATACAAGACCAATGGAAATCGGTAGCGATTAAAGGCAGCAGTAGTTTATCCATACATGCTCCCTGTTGGGGAAAACTGATGTGATGTCAAGAATGTGTCATGCTGAATTGCTCATCTATATATACTCTTATTTGTGTATTTGGTAAGAGGAGTCAAGGATGTTCAAACTGTATATTTGATTAGAGGAGTCAATGATGTTCAGACTGTATTTAATAAGAGGAGTCAATGATGTTCAGGTTGTGAATTTGATGAGAGGAGTCAATGATGTTCAAAGTGTATTTAATAAGAGGAGTCAAATGATGTTCAAACTGTGTGTTTGATAATAGGAGTCAGTGATGTTGAGACTGTGTATTTGATAAGAGGAGTCAGTGATGTTCAGACTGTGTGTTTGATGAGAGGAGTCAATGATATTCAGACTGTGTGTTTGATTAGAGGAGTCAATGATGTTCAAACTGTGTTTGATGAGAGAAGTCAGTGTGTGTTTGATTAGAGGAGTCAGTGATATTCAAACTGTTTATTTGATAATAGGAGTCAGGGATGTTCAAACTGTATTTGATGAGAGGAGTCAATGATGTTGAAATGGTGTATTTGATGAGAGGAATCAATGAAGTTCAGACTGTATTTGATGAGAGGAGTCGATGTTGTTCAAACTGTGTATTTTGATGAGAGGAGTCAATGATGTTCAGATTGTGTATTTGATGAGAGGAGTCAATGATGTGCAAACTGTGTGTTTGATAATAGGAGTCAATGATGTTCAGACTGTATTTGATGAGAGGAGTCAATGATGTTGAAATGGTGTATTTGATGAGAGGAATCAATGAAGTGTATTTGATGAGAGGAGTCAATGATGTTCAAACTGTATTTGATGAGAGTCCTGAGTCGATCAAGTTCAAACTGTATTTGATAAGAGGAGTCATTGATGTTCAAACTATGTAAGTTTCATGAATTTTAAATAGTCATTGGACTGTAGGGGTGGGAGTGCTCTAAGGTACTGCCTTTACAGATTACTCACATCTGACCTCAGCACATGTGGACATTTAGTCTTGGCTTGACCTTGTGGGTCAGTGAGAATGCTTACCAGTAGCTTCTCATGGCTCATTGGTTCTTCATGAGGTCTTCCTCCACCAAACATTCTGGCTGTCATATATAGCCTATTATGTGCTTAAAAATGGCATTGAGCTCCACAAAACCAAACCAAATCAACCCAATGATTTGTCTAAGATTTTGTTGAGAATGAGTGACAAGGTACTTTTTCCTGTTCTCTTGTATGTAATGATCCTTATTTAGAGATAGCATAATAAAATGCACACAAACCGTTAGGTTTTTTTTAACTTGCTTTTGGATTGATTGAGCCCTTAGCTTGTAGAAATCCATTTTTTTAAAGTTAAATACTCAAACATACCACATGTGATCATCATGAAATGTAACATTAATGGTTTCCTATGAGTTATCCAGTTTTCTACACCTCAAGGACATATTGCAACCTCACTTTACCAGTTGGAGCATATTTTGTGCACAAAATGTGTAGTGTATATGTTAGAGCTCATTGTAAAATCAACCTGAAATACTTGTAAAGCTTGACTCAATATCTGTTTACATTACAGGCTGCCAGGAATTGCTTGAGAAGTCCTGCTCCCATTTTGGCTGGGTGAGAAAGAGACATTCCATACTAAACAACTCTGTTACCCAGAAACTGTTCAATTGTAAGTCCTGAAACAAAAACCTCTTTAACTCTTAGTCCAAAGGTGCTAGTAGTTAGGAACTCTCAAAGTGTAAGTTCAGTGTACTGTGGAACCTGTCTTGAAAGACCACCTCTTTTGCCAAAACATAATGGTCTCTCATGACAGGTGGTCTCTCATAACAGGTCATAATACTATATAATCAATAAATCTGTACATGAAGAACCTGGTCTCTCAAGACAGGTGGTCTCTCATAGCAGTGGTCTCTCAAGACATGTTTTACTGTACTGTCAAAAAAAGACTGACTATAGATCCAATGTGCTGTCACCCAAAGACTCTTTAGCTGTAAGTCCAAGTGCTATCACTTAAAAACTCTCAAGCTGTAAGTCCAAAGTGCTGTTACCCAGAAACTCTTTAACTGGAAGTCCAAAGCATAGACATCCTTACAGTTCAAAGTGATGTCTCCCAAAAGCCCTTAACTGTTAGTCCAAAGTGATGTCATCCAAAAACCTTTTAACTGAAAGTCCAAAGTGCTGTCAACCAAACACTCATTGACTGGAATTTCAAAGTACAGTTTCAAAAAGTCCAAATTGTTGTCTCTTAAAGGTCTCAAACTGTAAGTCCGAAGTTCTGGCCCATAAAAGCTCTTTAACCAGAAGTCCAAAGGGCTGTTATCCTAAAAGTCCTTAAGTTCAAATACATGGATAGTGAACACTTAAAAACTCTTCAGCTGTTAAGTCCAAACACCTGGATAGTGAACACTTGAAAACTAAACACTTTTCAGCTGTTAAGTTCAGACACACAGTACTCTCAATAGTGAAAATGTAACACTCTTCAGCCATTAAGTCCAAGCACATGGTACCCTGAATAGTGAAGACTCAAAGACTCATCAACTTTTAAGTCCAAACACATGTTGCCCTGAATGGTGAACACTTTAGAACTCTTCAGCTGTTAAGTCCAGACACATGGTACCCTGAATATCGAACACTCAGAAACTCTTCAGCTGTTAAGTCAAAACACATGGTACCCTGAATATTGAACACTCAGAAACTCTTCAGCTGTTAAGTCCAAACACATGGTACCCTGAATAGTGAACATTTAAAAACTCTTCAACTGTTAAGTCCAAACATATGGTACCCTGAATAGTGAACATTTAAAAACTCTTCAACTGTTAAGTCCAAAGACATGGTACCCTGGATAGTGAACATTTAAAAACTCTTCAACTGTTAAGTCCAAAGACATGGTGCCCTGGATAGTGAACATTTAAAAACTCTTCAACTGTTAAGTCCAAAGACATGGTACCTTGAATAGTGAACATTTAAAAACTCTTCAACTGTTAAGTCCAAAGACATGGTATCCTGGATAGTGAACATTTAAAAACTCTTCAACTGTTAAGTCTAAAGACATGGTACCCTGAATAGTGAACATTTAAAAACTCTTCAACTGTTAAGTCCAAAGACATGGTACCCTGGATAGTGAACATTTAAAAACTCTTCAACTGTTAAGTCCAAACACATGGTATCCTGGATAGTGAACTTTTAAAAACTCTTCAGCTGTTAAGTCTAAAGATATGTTTTGATGAATAGCAATTAGCTGTAACTCAAAAGCTCTTAAATTTTACATGTTAGTCCAAAGAAATATTTATATTGAACACTGCTGTTGGCTTGTCACTCTCTATCTCATAAACTATTAGTTCATTGATATGATATCCAGAACACTGCATTAGCAAAAATAACCCCCTTAGAATGTTGCTCCGTAGACATGAAATTAGTAGCCCAGGGCCTGATAGATCTTGTAACCAGAGCCAGCCAAGGGCTACCAGAACACAGGATCTGGGCTACCATATGCAGAAGTCTGCAGGTAGCCCAGTGGGCTATTGGATATTGTCATTGATTGTTCCATAATTTTTCAAAACATACATGCAGAGTTGTTTTAAATAGTATAATAAGTGCAAGTGGCTAGTAAGTTGGCAAAAGAATAGAACTGAGGCTAGTTATTTGATATTAATGTACCTTCTTTGGGCAGTGTAACTTAAGCCAGGCTACCAAATTCTTGTCATGGCAGCCCATTGAGCTGCTCTTCTATTTTGAAATTTGTTGGACCTTGATTACTTAGCATTGATGTTAGCCAAAACTATGTAACAACCGTTATCCAAAATGTTTACTGCATACTGAAAAGTACTCTGACTCAATAAGTCTTGTCCAAATGAGCACATGACACAGTGAATAGATTGAGTCTTTTCCAAATGAGCACATGACAGTGAATAGACTGAGTCTTGTCCAAATGAGCACATGACATTGAATAGATTGAGTCTTGTCCAAATGAGCACATGACAGTGAATAGACTGAGTCTTGTCAAAATGAGCACATGACACAGTGAATAGATTGAGTCTTTTCCAAATGAGCACATGACAGTGAATAGACAGAGTCTTGTCCAAATGAGCACATGACAAAAGTGACTAGATTGAACCACCAATCTGAAATTTCATTGGTAGGACCAATGGCATGACATACTAAACAATACCTTGACAAATTGGTTTCTCAAATGCTGTATTCTTATACTGGTTTTAATAATTAAAACATTTGTTTGAACATTTTAGAGTGAAAGCCTGTGTATAACAGTTGTTGGAACACTTTGGAGTAAAGGGCAGTGTTAAACAGTTGTTGTAACACTTTGGAGTAAAAGCTTGTGTAAAACAGTTGTTTGAACACTTTAGAGTAAAATCCAGTGTAAAACAGTTGTTGGAACACTTAATGTGAAGGCCTGTGTAAAACATTTGTTGGAGCACTTTAGTGTGAAAGCCAGTGTAAAACATTTGTTGGAACACTTTAGTGTGAAAGCCTGTGTAAAACAGTTGTTGGAACACTTTAGTTTCAATGCCTTTGTACAACAGTTGTTCTCAACCACAAACAGTATGGATCCAGAACTGGAAATCATAAGACTCTTGATTTTTGTTTGACCTTGAGATTATGTTTTGACTATTCACAGAAGTTGTAACTTGTGAAAGATCATTTCTGATTGGCTGATATTGGAATTCAGTAGACTGTATAGCAGTAGAGCATGTATACCGTTACCATTACATAATGTAATGGAATCCATAACCATACTCATATGAAAAGGGACCATGTTTAGGATCAATTCAGTTACCCAGGATTGTGTGATTAACACTTGTTTCTAAAAAATCACTGAAAAATCAACTGACTGTACAAAAATTGCATATTATATTTTTAACCCTGCCATTATTTCATCATTAAATTCCTCCTGTATACAAACTCTATTTCCCATTTTCTCACATGAAGTGCTTTATAGTGAGGTACAGTAAGTGATTCATGTTGAGGGGGACCACTTTAAGTGCTGTAGAGTCATGTACAACAGTCTGTGCTTTAAAGTACCACTGTAAGTGTTTTACAGCCAGGTAGCACTGTAAATGCTTTGTAGTGCAGGACAACTAAGTGCTTTATAGACAGGTAGCACTGTAAATGCTTTGTAGTGAGGGACCACTGTAAGTGCTTTATAGACAGGTAGCATTGTAAGTGCATTAGAGTCAAGGACCAATGTAAGTGTTTTAAAGCTAGGTACCACTGTAAATGCTTTAGAATCAAGGACCACTGTAAGTGTTGTAAAGCTAGGTATCACTGTAAATGCTTTAGAGTCAAGGACCACTGTAAATGTTTTAAAGCCAGGTACCACTGTAAATACTTGATAGTGAGGGACCACTGAAGTGCCTTATAGCCAGTTACCACTGTAAATGCTTTGCAGTGAGGGACCACTGTGTTTTAGAATCATGCACCACTGTAAGTGTTTATAGCCAGGTACCACACTACTGTAAGCCCTTTACAGTCAGGTACAGTGTAACTACTAAGGGCCTTAAAGTGATGGACCACTGTAAATACTGATATAAGTAAAAAATATCAAATTCAGCTATGTGGCCAGGGTTGATTTTAGTTTATATTTTTAATGGAATCCATTTGATTGAAGTGTATATTTTTAATGGAATTCATCAGATTATGGTATATGTTTTTAATTGAATTCATTTGATTTCGGTGTATATTTTTAAAGGAATTAATTATCATCAGCTTTAAAAGATTAGTGTGGATTGTTATATATTTGCATAATCTTTCAGGGCCTCAGGTGTACGTTGTATTAAGTGAGGGCTGTTTATATTACTTCAAAAATGAGAAGGCCAAATCAGCATCTGGCCAGTTCTCCTTATATGGCTACAATAGGTATGTATATAAACATTGAGAATTTCATTTGTGTAACAGTGGTCAAGTGGGTATTTTGCCTTTTGTTTTAGTTCAAACTGGTTTTCAACTATTTGTTAACTTTTTGGGTCCTGATTTGGAAAACATTTAAACTAATCCTGCATTTTTGTGACAAAAACAAGAAAACTTTCAAAGTTTTCTGTACATTTTGGGAATATTTTGGACTCTATACAAGGTATCTTTGAACAGTGAAACATATCTAAGAGTAATTTTTTAAAAAGTGGACACTTATAAATATGTCAAAGAGTTATCTTGAATAGACAGTTATTTATAGTTCAGATTATTTTCCTAAACATTTCTATTAAACGGGAAATGAGGACACCTACAAATAAAGAAACATGGACAAAAAGTAGACCCAAAAACATCAAAACTGATATTAATTGGTCCTATAAACAACAGACAGCTTTGACATGGTCCTCATGTCATAACTCAGGCATTGAATCCAAAATCAAAGCTCCTATTACTGTTAATTAAATTCTTTACTTCAGGTAAATAAATGTACCAGT
The DNA here is from genome assembly GCA_016617855.1 of Megalonaias nervosa. Lineage (NCBI taxonomy): Eukaryota > Metazoa > Mollusca > Bivalvia > Unionida > Unionidae > Megalonaias > Megalonaias nervosa. The sequence continues at coordinate 4,809 of JAECUM010007401.1, read as the reverse complement.
CCATTAAACTCCACTATTATTAATTGTTATGTATAGAGTACTAAGTTAGTTGAATAGCTTGTGCTCCTTGGAGGAAAAAAATATCCTTTGCCGTAATAATTTAATTTTATTAGTTTCACAAATTTGTGCAAAATTATAAGAATGAATTTTAAAGACATACAGAAATTCAGATATTTTAAAACTCTGATTTTCAGTTTTTGACACAGATTTTCTTTGAAATTTATGCATGTATATATTAAGGGGGCCAGAGGTATCACTACACTAATTGAATCAATCAACTGTGATTGCATTCTATATCAGTTGCTAAGAAAATAACAGATTTTTCCTCTGATATTTCCTTGTCTGTGGACTTTAATCTTATCATCCAATTGCATCACACCACACTCACTTAACTACAGTCTTGTAAGATAAATTGTACTCTGGAGAAGTCACACTGAAGCAACTACAGCCGACCTTTACAGTTATGTTTCATTGTTGCTACAGAATAAAGAAAGGTACATTCATTAAACAGGTGCTACTTTCGTTATTTTTTCAGGGTATTGCTACACTAAATTGGACCAATCGGATGTTCTTGTATTGCAGTTCCCAATAAAAGTATTAGTGTTTTTTCCCCCTGATTTTTATTGGTGATTTGTTAACTAATAATGAATGTTACTTACATTTAATAGAAATCAGCCTTAAAGCCTAAACAGAAATTAACATTTTCACTAAGTTCAGCTCCAGGGCTTTTTCATGGGATTAGTCACTTGCACTTAAAATTCCAGTTATTTTCATTCAGATGTGACTATTTTAGATAATGCAAAATAACATACACCAATTTTATTTTCTTAGCTGTGTCTGAGTTAGTTTCTAACATAAGTACATGCATGATAGTCTTTGTCCATCAAAACTGATAACTTATATACTGGATTTCATCAAAATGTAGAAACATGAAAGAAATATACAATGTACTTGTTTGGTATAATCATGCTTTTAATAAGATTAAGGAGAAAATCCATAGTGAAAACACTTAATAATGAAGCATCCTAGTTGAATTCATAGCAAATTATTGTATCTGTGTAAAAGAAATAAGTTTAATGAAGTAGTTACCTGATTCATATTTGAGGAATACAGTGCTGAAAATTATAGCATTTGGCTCTTTAAAGGTTGGAACATCAGACTGAGATAATTTATACCTTACAAATGCACTTACTATTCACATTAATTTCACACAGTTCTATTGTCTGTAAATTTATTGTTAATTTGAGTCAAAGAAAATTTGCTCATGTAGTTGTTGTACCAATGTGTTTTTTTTTTTCACTCTTTGAGTACTGCTACAATGTAAATAGGACACCTTGGACTTGCTCATTTCTTCCAATTTTGTAAAACCATAGTGATTATTTAGGCACTGGAACAATAATGGGAGGAATGCTATGACTTTCTCGACATTAACTGTAACATGGCATACATTGACACTCCTGGTGATACAATTAACCATGATAAGGCCTACATTGAGACTTCTGGTGATACAGTTAACTGTGATAAGGCTTGCATTAACACTGCTGGTGATACAGTTAACCATGATAAGGCTTACATTGACACTTCTGGTGATACAATTGACTGTGATAAGGCTTACATTGACACTGCTGGTGATAAGTTAACTGTGGTAAAGCTTACATTGGCACTCATGATACAGTTAACAGTGATTTGGCATACATTGACACTGCTGGTGATATGTTAGCTGTGATATGGCACATTGGCACACCTGGTGATACAGTTAACTGTGTTAAGGCATACAATGGCACTCCTGATGATACAGTTAACTGTGTTAAGGCATACAATGGCACTCCTGGTGATACAGTTAACTGTGTTAAGGCATACAATGGCACTCGTGGTGATACAGTTAACTGTGTTAAGGCATACAATGTTAAGGCATACTCCTGGTGACCTAACTAAAACTAGAAATTATTTTAATTACTTTCTCATTAATTCTTTTTTGCCAAAACATTTTGCAAAATTCATCAAAATATCTCCACAAATTGTGATATTAGCAATTGAAAGTGGAAAACTGTCTCAATATGATACTTTTCTTAGATTTAATCCAGATGAAGAAAACTTTATATTTTGGAAAACAAATAGTGTTTAAATAAATGATGCTAAGATCTGTGTCTGGTTAATTTATGAAACTTCTGATTTCAGTGTCCTGCGAGCCAGTGAAATATCACACAAAGATGCGCCTTGGGCATTTAAATTGGTGCACACCCACAAGGAGTTTAAATCTTATTTTTTTTCTGCATCATGTGAAAAAGACATGAAGGTAAGCATTGCTTTGAATTATTAGGATTATGATTTGTAAGGTTTATTTTTCCCTGATAATTGTTACTATAACAGTGATTTTTAACATTAATCCAATAAAACAAATAAGGCATGAATTAAGATCAATCTTTTGCCCACAATACTGTAGAAATGAAAGGAATGGGTTAATGTCAATCTTTCACTCACTGTATTATAGAAATGTAAGGAATGGATTAATGTCAGTCATTTACTCAATACTGTAGAAATGTAAGCAATGGATTAATATCATTTACTCACAATTCTGTATAATTTTGTAAGCAATGGATTAATGTCATTTACAGTACTGTAGAAGTGTAAGCAATGGATTAATGTCATTCTTTCACTCACAGTACTGTAGAAATGTAATATTGCAAAATAGAAATACGTGTAAAAAGGAATGAGCACTTGTGGAAAATTTAAAAGATTTGAAATTAGAGTTTTATTCAGAGTTTAAGATTATTGAATTAGTAACTATTGGTATCTTGGTACCATTTATCACAGCATATATATATATAGCATATATATATACTTATATATATACTTATATGCCACTTATATATGTATATATATACTCTACCATATATATGCCTGCACCCTTACTTATATATATACTATATATGTCACCCTTAATACCTGTCACATGGTAACAATGGCCATTCTAAACCCACTCCCAATAAATTTCCTTTATAAATACCATATGTGATGGTCACCTGCATTATGTGGTTGGTGATCAGGTGTTTCCTTACCAGACAATGGTTCATTTCTGCCTTAAGTGGTCACTTGAGTATATCTACAGTGACCACTCAGTCTATGCAAATAAAACTTTTGCTTCATGAGGATGGCATTGTTTAGATGAAGAAATATCATGTGAATTGATTTGCAAACATTTTTATCTTGCTTGTATCCATAATATTACAGTCAAATGTGTCAATATGTCAGATTTAAAAGCGAGTAATATCTTATCATTAGGGTAGAGGCTCAAAGCCATTTTTGTGCTGGGAGGCGGGTAAAGTATTTGTAGCAGAAATGGAAATTGGCTTTTCTGCAACAGGTTTAGTTAAATATCTTCATCTATTTGCCTGTGAATTAAAGTTATCTTAAAAGAAATAAGATCATCTTTGAGAAGAGATAGATATTAAATCCCTTTTCATTAGGGTCAAGGTCATTCAGCATTTAAAACTTTTCTGTAAAGGCAGGCAAAGTTTTAGTTCAAAGGTCACAAAGAATATCCATATATTGCTTCTTTTTACTCCGTATTCATCACTGAGTTCCAAATTAACTATCTTTGATCTTGCAAATTAAGCAACTGATCAATCCAGATCTTATTTTTGAAGTATTAACGGATGTTTCCAAGCTTAATTTATACAAATTGTTGGACCAAAGAGTCAGTCCTGTGTTTTATAATCGTATCTAGGCTGTTAATTGGTAGTGAAATTATTGTATTTTCTTGGTACACAAAACAAAGATCAGTGAATACTTTAAGTCAGTGATGATTTAATTTATAGGATGGATTAAAGTGAGCTGGGTACAATAATCTTGAGTGGTACTTACATTTATGAGAGTACAGTGTATATGCGTATTTTATGATTTTGTTGAATACTGCACACTGAACAGTACTGATAATATAAAAGTAACAATTATGATATTTAGTGCATGGTATTTAGTCAAAAACCAATTGCAGCAACACATGGACAAAAGCAAAACTGGCCTTTGTACACAGCTCAACTCTTTATGCAGGTTCACCTTTCACGCTTGGTTTTTCAACAAATACCAAGCACCAAATACCAGTATCAACATTATTATTAGTATTATATTATCAATAGATTTAATTTAGAGTTCTATAAACAAACTCATAAAACTGATGTTATTTTCCAACGTTATTCTTTCGACAACTGATTATTTCAACTCATCAATAAGATTTGTAGCTGGCAAAAGTTTTAAGTTTTGCCTGCCTGGGTTTTCTCTGACCTTTCCGATCTTGTTTAAGATATTTCAACAGCAATGTTGGAGTGGAAGATCAGATTGCATTCCATATCAGAAAGTTTGAATTTGCTGAAACTGTACAAAAGAATACAGATCCTGCAGCAAATAACATTCCTTTCAGATACAATGGATCCAGCGAGGGATTACATATGTCAGGGATTGATCAGAAGCAATTAAAAACGATGTATTAAAATAAACTGACCATTAACAATGCAAACTAGTTTTTAAGTAGCCTAAGCACTTCTGACTGTTATCAAGTCCTGGTTGTCCTTAGACATACAATAATATAAAGTTTTGTAAATTTGGATTATGTTTTTGTATTATTGCTTGCCTTGATTGACTCTGTTTTATCACTGCCTTTGACAAAGACTGACTGAGAGTTAAAGAGACTCACTGAAGTCAGAGACTTACTGAGAGTCAAAGAAACTCACAGAGACTAAGACTCATGGAGAGTTATCAGTATTTCGACTAGTTTCAAAACTAGTTTTGCACTGTTCATTTATCTATATATAT
>JAECUM010007400.1:0-44674 GCA_016617855.1 Megalonaias nervosa | reverse complement strand
CGTGGTGATGTATTTTGAGAGAGATTGCGACATAGATCAAGTATCAAGATATTGTGAAGTCCAAGAAGTGGACAATTGATTCATTCCTATTTCATATGTTCTCGTCTTAATATCGGTGTACAGATGTGACTAATATTGTATTTTGATTTAATTTGACAGGAAACATATTTAAATTATTTATTGACGTTACAAGTGTTCATATAACTGGACCAAAGCAACATGTAGAGATTTGCATGAATTGATTCAAGGGAGGTTTGGACAATACCATTGCGATATATCGAGATTTTTGTTACCTTAGTTTATTTGAGCCTACTTATGTGCCAGCACAGTGACTTTTGGACTTGCTTAAGAAATTAGGATTACATTAATTTAGTTCATAATACTGTATGTTCCTCTTAAATTTTCACTTTAGAAATCTGATAATGAAATTGTTTGCTAAGTTTTACACAACTCGTTGATTTTTTATTCTTCCTGTTGCTTAGTTTAAGACCATAGAGTCGAAACACGGGCACTGTTGAACATTTAGTATTTGCCTTTTCATCTCTCTTTGTATCCAAGTTACGACAGTAAAAGTATTAATTTCATCTTAGTACATCAGTATCACTTCAGTATCGACATTCTCAATGACTTAAACAGGTACGTTACGTGACGTTTTGTACACTGTCATAAACATATACATATTTATTGACGGATTATGATATTGCCAATATACAACATTGTTTCATTTTTGATAAATTTGACGACTCGGATAACCTTCTCCATAAGCACTGTTTTTTTTTTCTACTGATTATAATTACGTCACAAAGACAAACTAAGGTATCCTCCGTTATTGTTTCATCTTGCATCAAACAATTATAACTGCAAATATATCATGTATAAATCTTTAGCAATGATGAGAACGTTACCTGACGCCAATAAGGCTACTCGTCTTTGAGCGATTATAAAGTTGCATCATTTCTCGTGAAAAATATATATCAGCCATCTCGAGATACTCTGTTGTAGTATATTCTTTAGAACAAAACAATATTTCCTTCGTTTTGTAATCTTGAACTTACTATCGTTCACTATTCTATCATTGTAGATATCCTGGACTTTCGGTTAAGAATTTGTGCATATGATGTTCTGTTTTTTGTACAGTTTGTGCATAACGTGTATCAGCCGGATATCCTGGTTATATTCATACTTTTCAAAGTATTGATTTGTTTTATATATATATATATATATATATATATATATATATATATATATATATATATACATATATATATATATATATAACTGCTTTTTACTGACTATTTTTCCACTGGGAAGAAAACATACATGCTAGCATTACAACTCTATATATATTGATGGTTTGCACCAGAATAGTAACGCATAATAAAGCCAAATAAAATAAACATAAGAGGAAGAAAGAAAATTATTTTTGATTCTGTCTAAATATAGTGATACCATCCTATTCGTATTGATTTTGCTTCCCTCTCCAAGAGTTACTGCTAGGACGCTAGTGCAGACTGGTGTGAAATTTGGCTTCCTTCCATTCATCCCGAGGCTTGAAATGGTGATACTTTGGATATTGTTAGCCAGACCGTTCGTATTACAATTAGGATATTTCATGTCATGGTGATAGTTGCCGGCAGGAAACACAAAAATGTTCCCTTTTCCATCTCGTCCCTTGAAATATAGTGCAATAAATATAAGGACGATTGTATATGGCAAGACATGCAATGACATAATTTATTCAATAATTAATGTGTTTTTTTTTTTTAAAAAGTCCAAATGAATTGATAATCGACTTAGCTCTTGCAAAATGTTACCTGAATGTCATGAGTCGTACAAATATTTAAATCATTACGTTGCAGCCGTGACAATATGTGTGTACTTTAAAGTCTCACACACATGACATACTGATCTCATTGATATAAAACATAGATTGTAGCACCTAATAGTTGTAGGTCATCTACACATAATTTCAACAAACCTAATAGTTATTTTAATATGTTCAACGAATTCCAGATTCAGAAAACCTGTGTTTTTATCAGAAGAATGAGTGCTCAAACTGAAGGAAAGTATTTTGATGTTCTTGGGCAATGCACAGTTTTATAATTGAAAGACATATACGACTGATAAAAACAGGTGTCCTTAACGATAACTGAAGAAGATGATTTTCTAACAACGTATGGAATTCACAAAATCAACAATCATGGCAATTATGTCATACATAATGTGTTAAGAACGATATTGTTCGAACGAAATTCCATTTTCATTTTGCAGCGGAGTAAAATATCAATCTTTTGATTCTGCACATATTTCGTTTAAGGCTGACGATGATTTTCTTGTACCTAAATTTAAATGGGTTTGCCCGGACATTTCAGAAACCTAAACTAAACGTGCTTGCATGGAAATTTGGGAACCTATCTACTAAGGGAAAGATCAAAGAGATCACATACATAAATACTGATAGTCGCAGAAGAAGAAGACAACCCAGTAAAACAGTAAAAATTATGTTAGTGCTTATTTTAGGGTGTCTTAGTGGTATATTAAATCTTTAAGATTAACACAGTGTTACACGTATGGGGCCAAACTGAATGAATCAGAGACCTGTGTCAGAGTAGCTTGATAGTCCACTTTTCCCGTATTTCGAGAGACCTCGAGACAGAAGAGCTAAGGAAGTTAGATGTACTGAAGATGAATATTCTTATTGATTATTGAGATTATAAAAGCTGCCCGATTAAATGGGACTTGCTACTATGATTAATTACTATACCTAAGGTATAAAGGGGATACGACATTCTTCAAAGATACGGTTCGATAACGTATCATGATATGTATGACCTGACATTATGTGAAAGAAGTTTCTGGGAAGTCTTGCCAATTTTCGACATTCTTATGTTCAGAGTGATATATCAACAGATTATCGTTAACTCAGATAACATTGAAAATAGCAGATTAACTTTCTCGGGTATTTTATAAGGAAAAGTAAAAAGGAAGCTTTCAAAATCATGGCAGTCAGCGAAGAGTGCAGGGTATGCATGTTAAAGCTGGAATACTGAACACTGTTTAAGGTTAAACCTTTCTAATATCATTCTATTTTTACTTCCTCAAACAACGTTTAACAAATAATTCTGAGAGAATCCGTGTTTAATGAAATAGACAAATACATTACGTAGCAAGAGAACCTTTTTTACACCAGTTTCAAGAGCCATTTGAAATCCATGCGGTCTTTCGATTAACCTATCTTGCGCGTATCCCCAACTATTGCTGTAGATGTCGATTTTATTTCGCTCGTGGCTTAGAGCGGAAGTAATGATATCGTCGCTGCTTGTAAAACGAGTAATATCTTCACTAAGGAATCGAATGGCTGAAATGAAAAATAAACTCAATGTACAAGATTGGTGGCAACATTTGACCTTCGAGCTGCCATTGCAATGCGCACATAATAACATATATCGTTCTCAAACAACTGAAATTAAATTGCGTCATCTAAGGACACACTATGGGAGCCGACCGAGCTTGATCCAAAGGTAGGATTCGGACGCGTAATCTTCTTGGCCACCTCATTTCCTAGCCGACATGTGCCACATTTAAGACCAGTTATAGCAAACTTTTTCCAATGTAATAGTACTCGTATATTCAGGAGCTGCTATTATTATATTTTGATTTGAAATGTATTGTTTTGCTATTTTAACACACCTCATTTTAGTCTCGTGGCAGTGCGTATAATAGCGGCTACGAAACTGTCCAAAATATTATATGTAGCATTTAAATCAGTGCAATGTATGTATATATATATATATATATATATATATATATATATATATATATATATATATATATATATATATATATATATATTATACACTAAACCACTGAGAGGAAGGACACCGCTAAACCACTACTTATTAGAAACAGATAAATATAAATATGTGTAGGAACCCGATGTAACGAAGCAATTCCTTAAGCAAAAGATATATACATATGGATCCAGTTATCACAATCTGGGTGGATATGCTTTATTGCTTTAGAACTGTACAAATGAAAGGTAACACTATATTAAATCGTACTCTTACACGAAATTATCTTATCATCTTATGAAGTATTAGACTGAATAAGATCTTATATTATATCGTGGCCTAAAATACTGCAAACACATACCAATTTACCTAAATACACATATCCATATATACATGTTTGCATATTTGCTACTGTTATGTATATTTAATTGGCTTTTTTTGTTAGTTAGTTTTATGTTATTTTATTTCATTACATGCTACTGTAATGTAACATTGTATGTTAGACTTGACCTTATCCAAAACTGAGTTCGTTTCTTCGTTTCTGCATAACCCAAACTGATTTTTTCATTTTATTCATTGTAAACAACAAATTCATAGTTAAATTATTCTCTATAAGTCTGAGTTTAAAATCAGTATATTATTAATAGAAGAAGTAAATATGTTTATTTGGGTCTAAGTTTTGCAATATTCCTAAGTAAATTATACATAATATAGCTTATTGTTTTGTAAACATTAGGATCATTCTAGGTTATTTTCCATTACGTAATGTATTTTTTTAAAATAGAAAATGCTAATTGTGACCTGAGTTCAAGTAGAGAACAATACATATGGTAACTGAGAGTATTTTATCATTTGTGCTTTAAGTCTTAGCACAGTCAAGCTGTATTATATGTGGTGACCAGTAATTTTCGGTTGCAATCTATTTTCTTCAAATGATTGAATTCAAGTGTTACTTTCTCTGGAAATACAAAAGTGCTCAGATACAATTCTTGGACAGAGATATTCACTGGAATTTATAATGTATTCAAACATGTAATTATACGTCAGTGATTTAGCAAAAGACCGCTGGCAGATCTTCACACTAGAAGATATAAAGTTACAGACACATCACCGCCGTCAGATTTTGGATTTGTTTTGGACTTGTAGTGAGTTTTATTCAGCACTTTAAATTACTAGGACTTGTGTTTGTAATTCTTGGCTTATTTTGGGATTTAATTCGCAATACCGTAAGTTCTTTTTTCTCAGTTTCACTTTGTATTCAAGGGAAATAAGTTATCTGTTAATTTTTACAAAGCTTGTTGTCATTCACTCTTTTCTGTTACTTATTTTAAGAGCATAGATTCGTAACAATTACATATATATGAGTGTTGAAGAAAGGAAAAAAATCAATGGTCTGTGATTATATCATTGTCTAAGTTCAGTCCAACTATTTTTCACATGCATCAGTTTACTTTAGCGTTCATTATCATGCGTGTGTAGAATTCGTCATGTAAATGGCTTTGCACACGTATGTAAATTTGCCTTGTACGTATTGGACATTCACAGTCTGAAGGTAGTGTACAAGCAAGGTGATTATATGGTAAGAATTGATTTGACCTATTCTCAAATTGAAGCTAAATTTGTATGGAATCTAAAGATACCTCTTCTCTTCACAATAATGCATGTAATATTTATGTCTGATCCTCAAGTTTGTGAAACATTTATTATCAAATTATGATGCACTTAATTACCTAAGCATATGTTTAATGACAAACCAGAAAATACGCATTAAAAGGTTTGATCAAAGAAGTACAAAGCACATATGTACTAACTTACGTATCTTTCGACAACTCCTTTAGATTCTCTAACATGCTGATACTTGCGACGAAAATGCGGTGAGTGAATGTTCTACCCTTGACAATGTTTATGCATTAAGCCGAGTTTCATTGAAATTTAATTACTAGTCTCCAAAAGATTCGACCAAGCTTTGGAAAATAAGTACTAAATGAGAAGCTCGTTGTAGACACTTCTTTAGCAGTACCGGCATTTCCATTTAGCGTTATCGAAATGAGAGTGGTGCAATCCATTTCTTTATGAATTGTTGAAAAGATTTTTAGTTTAAAAAATATAGACATACACATATGCAATCATAGGAGTTCAATAATTTTTTTATATTGAAAGGATTGTCAGATTTTCTTTCAACAGATACGAAACCAATAGAAAACATACTAAAACAGGAACACACTATTTTACATACTTAATAGAACCCTGTTTACATACTAGACCTGATCTGGTTTGCCTTTGTTATTTGAAGGCTCTGAAATTGTTTTACAAAGTGTAAGACTAATAAGAGCTTACCTTATCTGGCAACGATTTGTTTTAAGACTGATACGAAAAAAATGTTTTATGTTCAGTTAATGTCTATACTTTTCAATAAACAAGTGCAGTATCATTTTGGATCCCCGTGTTGTTCACATGAAATATTTTACTTGTTTTCCACTACCTTAATTATGTGATATTAGAAACAAAAAACAAATAACATGTTATTAACATAACCTGTTGCTCTTTGTAAATAGTAAAAATATATCTTCTAACACAACATGCAACTATTAGATACACTCATGTATGAATTTTCGATGAAAAATGTATTACAATTAAAGCACTTATCCTGCGTTATTCCGTTACAAATGTCGAATGAATGCATATTTCATCCTATGAAAGCAATAAAAACTATTGACACATGGGTATAATTCAGTTAATTCATTTAAAATCACCACATACGTATATACAGTTATGTTTTGGAAGTTTAGTTAGTTGTGGTTGGTGAGTATGCCAGTAGCTATTTTGGTTAATGTGGCATATTTGGTGCATGAAATCGCAGATATGTATGTATGTATGTATGTATGTATGTATGTATGTATGTATGTATATGTGTATGCATGTACGTATCTATGCATGTATGTATGTATGTATGTATGTATTATATGTATATGTATGTATGTATGTATGCATGTATGTATGTATGTATGTATGTATGTATGTATGTGTGTGTATGTGTGTATATATGTATGTATGTACCATTATTATTTTAGAAGCTCACTTACAAGTGTAATGTAATATATACAATTGAATGGAAGCTAGTTGTATTTCCTTACACTGAAAATGTATTTGATTTTCTATTACAGATTCCATTCTAATAACTGCTCGGTATACCAATATTCTAAGATTGCCAATAATGTATAAGATTTTTGTTGCAGCAGTGTATGATTGCATGCAAGAAGATGAAAAATGTGCATGTATCTGCATATATATATATATATATATATATATATATATATATATATATATATATATATATATGGTTACATGTATCTTTTTATTTGCTATCCTGGGACGAAATATAAATATAATCTGTCAGAGACTGAAAATAGTAGATGTATAAGAGCTTAAACCGAGTAATGAGTTTTTTTCTTTTTGCACAAGAATTCATTGTTGGCTGTACTGTAAGGTGCATGAATGTGTTACGAACTAAAATCAATTGATAAGGAAGCAAATACATATCTGTAAAAAAAATACATGAAAGACAGCAGCAGAAACGTTGATGACGATAATGATTATAGTACCATACGACATACATGAATAAGTTAATCATACAGGCTCCATGTGCATAATCTAATTTAATACAAAAACATAAGTTTATTCTGATTTCATAACTTTAATATATGTGTATAACCTATAGAATCATATTTGGCTGACTAGAAACGCCTGTCAAGAGTTTACTGGAATAAATGTGATAGGATTTGTACACACCATTGAATCCTTCAAGGATTACATATTTGTAGATTCAGAATATATATTTGTTCCACATGTCCCGAAAGCATTATCAGACTGTAATTGTTCACTTCAAGCATATAACAAATAGGCAGAAACAAAATCAATTTAAACTCATTAGAGCAAAGGCTGCAGCGGTCGCAGCTATTGACATTGAAGTTAGTATTTGTTTTAGGCATACACAAGCAGAAGGATATACACTAGGGCAGTTTCGATAAAAATGACTCATCAAAGGACCAAATCATCTAAGAGTATATACGATTTATGAGTTGTACCATGAATATAGACACTACAATCTAGAGGAAGTTTGACTGCGGCACAAACTCATATATTGCTATACATAATACAAACAACATCGAAACTGTTTCTGCATTACTAGGAGCTACTAACACATCTGGGAACCCTTTGAGCAAGCAATGTAGGGGCTGCCATATATCTTCGTGAAAATTATCGGAACCAGTGTCAGGCAAGACAAGAGCATAACATAACTTCATGAATACATGCTTCAAACCATTAACCTTGTAACATAATGCCCAACTATCAGAGGAGATTCCATCACACGAATCTGAAATTTACTTTAAACAAATATACATCTGCGCAAGCTATTCTAAGTCAAGTTTCAACCATTTCTATCCAAAGCAAACAGTCATTGCTTGGATGTAGCATGTCAGAATTGCTCAACAAAAGAATAAAGGCAAAAAAGCCCCAAAGCATGTTAACAAGTTTTAACAAAGAAAACCCACCTCTTTATAACTGAATACCCTTGCTCTGATAATGTCCTTCTTGTTAAAGTTCGACCAAGCAACCAAAGAGATCAATTACACAAGTACTGACCCTTGGTGGCAGTGCCTACGTATTGTGATGCGTTAAGATTCCCATCAGCGCCACAGTTGCATCTATATTTTAAGGTACTTGAGAGATATACATTTCAACTGAACATAGAAAGCCTCGATAATTCTGAGTAAGATTGTAAACTTCGAAACTAATTTATTCAAGGTTTCAGAAGATGTGCTAACTTATTTGGTAAAATATAACATTTGTTCTGGAAAGATCTGCTCAAAGCATGCACATAAGAATACAATAGATACGTTAAGATATATATATATATATATATATATATATATATATATATATATATATATATATATATATACGCGCCATATATATATATATATATATATATATGCCCTATATATATATATTGTGGCTCAACTTACAAACAAGTTTAGCTTTTGGGGCTACTCCGGCGGAACAAAACATGTTTCCTTTCTCTGCTGCAACCAGCCCGGCGCATTCTGTTCCATGTCTGAAAACCAATGATTTTAGAGTGTAACCAATAATAATAATAATATCGACAATAATGATTAGCATTATTCTTCTTCGATATTAGTGGTTGCAATATTAACAATGCGATTATGAGAATACAATGAGGTCTTGCTCTGCAAGAATTGTGTAGTTAAAAGTAGCAACTCTTTATATACGTCAATTATTTAATTTGCAAAGATAACTTTGTTTGGCATTATCACAAATAATGTATAAACCTTGTCTTTATTTCAGTATAAAATGGTATTTGCAGGATTGTGCAGTGTAACTCGTGACAATATATCAGGTCAATGCTTACGATATATCAACCAGGTCTGGATACGATGTAACTTTTGGACTGGTAGCATCGTAGTTTCTGTCTACGTAGTTGTAAGATAGGTTATAATCCTTTGGTTGTTTCAGGCATTTTGAAAAATAAATAAATACATAAATAAATAAATAAACACTGGACATGACACGTTTACTTGTTGATTACTTAATGTAATAAAAGTTTATATTTATCGATGATTTATTTGACAATTCACCCATTACAGTGTGCCTAGAATATGTGCTACTTTTCAAAGCAATTTAGCCATTCAGAATCTTCTAACAGTATATAAAATCTGCGTCCTAATATTATGGAACTCTTCCTGTCTGAGGTATTGATTAATGGATTAATTATATAGTTTTTGTAGTTGCCTATTTTGAACATCTTTCAGCACAGAGTAATGATTGGTTGGTATTCCACTGACTAAACTCATCAAACGAATTAAAGGACTGGGGTTGATATTCGTTGAAAGAAAAACGTCCACAGTTATTATAAAGAGATGTGGCAACATATTTTCTGTTATTTTACAATCTTAGAAAGCCAAAATTAATTAAGACGTAAACACACAACTCTCACCACGTTTGCATCAAGGTCATCATGAAACATATCTAACCCAAGGTCGACGATGGCAACTGTGACATCGTTGCCGTAGTAACCTCGAGACCATGCGTCTTCGATGTCAGGATCATAATATTTACCCGATACGTCCTGTTGTATCATAAATTATAACTACATAAAGTCAATGTACGTGCCTAAACAAAATAAAGAAACTAAACAAAATAAAGAAGAAAAAAAGGAACTAAGGGAAATAAAGAATATACAATATTGAAATAAATATTTGTGTTGAACGTTTTGATCAATATTATGTGCAGAGAACAAATCACAAATGCATCACTTTAAACGCTGAGTGCAGAATACAGGTAATAAACACGTAGGAGCGAGATGAGGTACGTTGATACCAGCATGTGAAATGGGAATAAGCCTATTCTCTTGCATAATATCCATTGTGAACTTTCACTGTCATAATTTGTATTTTACAGTTAGTAAAACTGCAGAGAAAGGCACGATGAAAGAAGGTAGAACAAGGACTAAAGCAACCATGGTACAATGTGTAGACAGCAATTTCTTACCGGGAAATAATCGTTAATCTGTACAATATCTTCAATGAACATGGTGCTAGATGCATCAGTTAGGGGAATATCAAATTGAATTGGTACTTGTCTTTCGATATGGATTACCTTTAGTAGAGAAAAAGAGAAAAATGCAGTGTAGTGACATTGTAACCACATACATTTATTAATTTCCTAATACATTTTACCATTCAATAATAATACCTGCAAAAGGATAAAAGGGTATAGGTCGTTCAAAGCTAAATCAATTCAAATAATTCACAACAATCCATCCTAATGATTCAGCATTGTATGTTAGTACACTGGTAATAACACCAAGATTTCTCGAACAATGTAGGAGATCCTCAAATACATTTCTGTACAAATTCAAACAAATAAAGAAATTAGTATGATTATTGTATATTTTTTATCCATAAATGCATCTTTATCTAAATCTTATACAGTAATATATTATATAAAATAACGCGCAGTTTATGTGTTTTTTCGTACATTCTGTTCGATTCCTGACGCTATTTATTTGTTATAAAATTATATCATGACGTCATGATATTCATGACTTTATTTATATACAGTGACCGATAGTAATCATACACATTTCCACTATTTTGTAAAATATTTTCCAGTGATAGGGGTACAGTGTAAATTGCTAAATGTTTGTATTTATGTTTGGTCGCTTGTACACTTTGTCAAGCCAAGGACTGCATCTGCACATCATTTTCATTTTAAAAATTTATTTAGTCTTCCTATTCGGGAATTTTATATTTTCGTGTGCTATGATACTTTCATGTTTTCCAACGCTTTAGAAGCAAACAAGGTCATGCACAATTTTAACTTGCCATTGTTCCAGTTAGGTTTTCTAAATCGAATGAAGATGTATTTCGGCATGTCAAAATCATCTTCTCACATATCCAAGTATTATCGTTGGTTTTCTTTACCAAACCACATCTGGAATGAATATTTTATTTGTATCAAATATGGATCTATTTCCATTGTACAAATTATAAATCATTAGTAAAACATAAATAGTTTCATTAATAAATCTGGAGTTTCCATCTAAGATAACAATAAAATATTTGCTCTCGGTCGCATATTGGAGCTAACTCTGCATTCAAACCTTGTTTCCAACGACAGCAAGAAATTGTTGCAGATCCTGTAAAGGATCTTTCACATTCGCGTCCCTGTCGGCCTGGTCTTCCTTTCGGAATAAGTAAAGGTCATCTAGTATCTGAAATGATTACATACATGTATCATCAAGCTAAGCTAGCCATTAAAGCTACGTAATGGAGAAAAATGAAAACAGATCAGCTTGCAACAAATAATACTATAGCTCGTTGATGGTAGGCAGAGATCACTTGACATATACAAATGACGCAGTTGGAGTAAGTAAAGAAGCGATGATGTGAAAACAAAAAGAAAACAGTGATGGACACAATATGGTACAGAGTAATAAAAATACTTTTGAGAGGTTCAGAGCCGTATCGACGAAGCAGAGAAGATTGCTATTGAGTAGGTGCTGTATATTCTACTTAGAATTGGGTAGTTATAATTAAATATATCTAACAATTGGCTGTTAATCTAACGCAATATTCCATTCAACAAATAACATTTTCATGCATGCCATTTGTAAGCTATTATGCCAGGGATTTAATCATTCGATAATAATGATATCCACTGCTAAAGTTAGTATATTTTTTATCTTTCCCTCAATGATTTTCTATAAGCCTTTGTCTACAAACCACCCCCCACGCCACCCCACCCCCAAAACAGACAAAAAATAACGACTGTGGTGTTTTCTTGGTGATGCGACCTCCTGATACATAAACCATCTTTGTTTGAAATTAAAACAAAATTACAGTTTTTATAGCTATAAATATTTGATAAGTAAACTAAGTACATCTAGAACAGTTTGCTAGTTGAAATAATTGTACGATTATAAGTTCTAAACACATGGTTCGAGATATAATGGAACAAACTAAGGATCTATGCCTGCTTAATCACATGTTATGCTGTTTTGTAAGCACTTGGCAAGGTACATAATTAAATGCATTTTTAAAGCTTTTAAAGGAATCATATATCTACTCTATGGTCAAATGAGGCTTGGTATCAAAAGGTAAATGTCTGCTCTAACAATTACTTTAAAACATACATACCATAAAGTTGATGGTATTCCTTTCTAGATTAAGATCAGCTAACACCGTACAAAGCACTTCTTTAATAATTTCGATACATTATTTTATTGCTGAAATTCTAAATTTATAACGGAAAAAATACGTGTTTCAGTAATATACATATATATTCTTGCATAGTTAAGAAATAGCTTATAATTTTGACAGCTATACCGTATGAAAGCGTACTCCTGTATTTTGATACCGGTGGGGTTGTACTGCTGAACCACGATTTTCATTTTATGAACAATTACACTTAACATTTTAAATAAAATTATTTTAAAAAGGCTAATTTGTATTGCATTAGCGCAAAGCCTGAGAGGCACCCGTTTAGATCAAAACACTTAAAGTTATGAAAATTGTCCCTAATATTCAATAAAGGTGAACACTCATTTATCAAAGTTACAATCTAATTTAAGCAAGAATGAATGTGTTATATGTCTATAGATATTCAACACACTAAGCAACGCAAGAATAAAAATAAATTCCATGGAAGGCTTGTTCAAAAATTCACCGATGATAAATATACAATTTCATATTATCCTTGCCTGTACAATTCTAATTCTTGCCAAGTGAATTAATTGAAATTCTCTTAGTTATTTTTTCATTGCTGAGTTTGCGCATTCATGTATCCAACTGCATATTTTTCTTCTTATTATTTCGCCAAGTTTTGAAATATGCTTAACAATAATGCTTGTCAGAAAGACTATTATACCCATAAAGGACCGTTTCGTTTGTATTTTGTAAATGAGTCGGCATTATTTTTGACAACTAATTTGTCCAACTGAACGTCTGCTATTTTCTAAAATGAGTTGAAGCAACCAAAGTATAGCTCAGGATGGTGTTGAATGCTTTGCAACGAATTAAATGATGTTTCCGTTGTTTTTAGTTTCAAAATACGCGAAAGGTGGGGCGAGAAATCCCGAAGAAAATGGAGAAACTCCTACGATTGACAAATCATTAGCAATGGGGACTCCACAAAAGAAGTATGATTCCCAAAAGTTGAACTTGGAAAATATTTTATATGCTCACATGACTTTAAATTAAATTCACTTCAAGCCTTAACACACAATTCAAGAGTTTTATAATCACTCTGAGTGCATGAGAAAGATATTGCGCTGCACTAATGATGAATGAACATATATGGAATAGTAAGGAATTAAACGAGATGCTAAATTTGAAGCAGTAGAGACTTTTTACCATGATTAATATTATTATAAAGATTTACAAAATGAATGCAGGTATGCAAGCGAAAAGACTGGTCCAATTATTTGCCACTTCAAATTTAAATCATTTAAGGCAGACTTAAAATATTTCCAGGGCTTTCAGGTGATACTATCGTTATTAGTTTAACTAATAAGTATGTTTCTTTTGATTTACCATTCGACAATGAATTCGTTGATGTTGTAATCTTCATATAGATTTGAGTATTTTGGCGTAAGTTTATTTTCAATGATGCATGAGTAATACAAATTTTGTGAAAATTGCTTCCATTATGACTGAACAATAACATCCTTTTTACAGTTTATCCGCACTTGCTTCTAGTTATCTTCAGGACGTATTATCGGATTTAATCACTTTCTCCACTGTAATACCAGTTGAATGTCAGCAAATGGGCACAATTCATATCATTGTACATCCTTCTACAGTGTTTGTGGACGTTCTATCCTGTGACACTAACATTTACACCAATATTATTTTTTCCTCTCCACGTATACAATCAACCTTTGTTTTGTGCATGAATATTGCACTGAACTATTATATAAAAAAATTACCGCTCCGGTGGCCTAGTGGTTAGAGCGTACGACACGGATGCGGGAGGTCGCGGGTTCGAATCCGGGCCGAGTTATACCAAAGACTTTAAAAATTGTACTAACAGCCGCCTCGATTGGCGCTCAGCATTAAGAGATTAGTGTTAGGGATTGTCGGCCTGGTTTCAGGATAATGTGACTAGGTGGGACATCATGCTACCTGTATGCGGCATGATGCTCCAGTGCTAGACATCACAATAAACTCCCACACTGTAGACGTCGTAGCGATATTACTGAAAATATTGTTAAAATAATTTAAAAATCGCAACACACACACACACACACACATTAACAAATTATTTTTGTAAGGATGCAACTGTCAAATGAGCAATCCTAACCTTTACATTTTACTACAGAAAATTGTTCGAATATTTTTGTTTTAATGCAAACACTCTATCTTGCTTATTCGATAAGTATCCTCACCCCCCGATATTCTCTTTTGCTAAGTCTTCCTGTTTATACAAAATTCTTCTATCTTAAATAGCTTGTCGTGTTTTTAATCTCTTTTGTAAGGTCAGGCCCATAGACTATTAGCAGAGATTAAATTATATCCTATTTTCAAATCCAATCAATAGTGTCTACCTTTAAATTTGCTGTTCCATAATAACTGGAATCAAATAAAAATATATATTAATTCATATCTTAACTCTATTGCTGACATCACTAACTACAATTTGAGTCCTATGAAATGATCAATGTTAACTTATTATCTCCTTCTGAAGGGTTCTTTGTTTAGACAATTATGCAAGAGCTGCACCCATTTTGTTGTTCGGGTTTTAGTAAGATATTTCTGGCGTCTTTAGAGTTCCATTAAGCCTTCATTTAAGGGATGATATTTATCGGATTCAGAACAAAAGTATTGTCTATCTTCTTTCAGTAATATTGCGGTGATAACATTATAGATCATCATCAAACTGTATTTTATGAGGCTTAAATCTATAAATATTTCTCTAAATACATCAAGCGTATCATTGATTTATCTGCTTTATTTTTTTTGGCTCCACCGTATTTTGAAAATTCCATTTTTCCTTTTTTGCATATCTACTATACCCGACTGTCACTGGTCTGCAAAGCTATCAACAAGGACCCCTTCATACAAAAATCTATTTGTTTCTTTAAAGAACAATTATATTGTTAGATTAACAATTTTGTCAATTCAGCGTAGATTTTCTTCGTTTTTACTGGATTAAAATTAGAGTCTTGCTTCTTCATACTCCTCCTACTTTACAAGAAAAGTTTAGTATCATTTGGATATTTTTCTACAACATAGAAAACATCCAAATGACGTTCCATATGGTTAGCTTAAATTTTCCATTTCACGAACACCTATCTTCGCAATTTATATTGTTCGTCTAATGTTTGTCTTTCCACTGTAGACACATTATCAAGTTGGTAGCATATCATGTTGGTAGCATAAACAAGGCACTTCAGAGAAAAGTATTATTTCTGTATTCTCTCCACTTAAATGTTCCAATGTGTTCACCCAAATTGTGCCAAACATCACTTGTCAGATTTTTAAAATCTCTCTAAAGTTATACAGTATTTAGAAGGTATTAATTTATACTTTGCTTTGAAATCCAATCAGTCTACCATATTTTACATCGTGCTGTTCCAGAAACGAATTATGTAGTAAAATGTACGAAAACATTGATCATTACCTTGGATCAATTGTTCCCATCATTAGCTGTAATTTGAGTCCTGTCTATCTACCTTTGTTTTAGAGGTGTTTTCCCAACTCAGTACAAAGTATTTACAATTTCTTTCTAGAATAATGCGGTATAAATATGGTTATAAAATCATGTATCAGCATCATCATCATCATCATCATCATCGTCATCATCAGACAGTATCTGTTCTGGTTTCGTTCTTAAATCTTTTATATAAATATGAAAATTATATCATCTCTTTAATCAGTCTGAAATATCTTCGCTCATGCATATGTTAAAAATGCATTCATTGCAATCAAATGTACTCATATCATCCCTTTATCGTTTTATATGATTCGATATCAGCGCTACCCACCCGCCAGATTCGAACTACTTAATTGTCTTCCTCGACTTCCCTGTGCAGATATTTTTATGACGCAGTGAATCGAACTTTAGTAAATTCCAATTAATTTAAAATTTAATTCATACAGTAAAGCTAAAATATTTAGAAAGAGTAGAAGAGCGGGTATGCGATAAGTACAAATCTTTCTTGATATCGCTTGAGAGCATGTCTCAGCCTGATGTTCTGTTCGTTGGGCGGGATAAATTAATACTTCAAGAGAATTATGTTTAGGACGTCAGTGGGTAGTTCTAAATTATGCATTTCTGGACCCACATCAATGACTTGAGCAAGCACTGTCTCATGTGTTTGCACCCGTATGCAATTTTGCGGAGAGTGGAGGTGGAACTGATCGTGGGTGTAAGAATTAAATCAGGCTTATCATCTGTAAGGGAGCCGGAACTGGCTATGGGTTTAGAGCAGAAAATTCAACAAGAAATGTTTTGTCTGTCTGGAAGCTTATAACTGGCCGAGTTACTGGTTTAAGAGGCCAAGTCGCATATAACTCAAACAATTCGTCATAATCACTCTGGGTTGTCTTACCTTCATGAGGCCGCTCATTCATCCGAGCATAAGCAGGCATCGTGCATGGTATGTTTTAAGCGAACCAATCCTTAAATTAATTTTTTTCCACCCAGATGCTATGATGCTTACCTAATCAGATATAGTATATTATCTACAAACCAATTTCTAAATTACATTTTAGCCATCAACTGCTAAAGTACGTTGCAGACTGTGAATTATATGATATCTGCGAACCAAGCGCTAAATTAAATTTCAGATCTTTACTGCTGTATTACCTCTTGAAACATCCTGTTGGTCAACTGTTCAACGTACTCGTGTTTGTTCTTCACACTACTACTGCCACACGGGCAAATAGTCCTTGACTGTAACCGAGAACACATTGCACATGATCGACGTTGTACACGTGAAAAGCTGTCCCTTCTTTGGCTTTGCTGGTTCATTTTACGGATATTACGCCTACGCGATTCTTTACAGTAGTCAGTCTTACCAACCACCAGTCACATACAGTAATTATATCCTTTCATTTGTATCTTAGGTCTACCAGTAGTGAAAATAACGCTAGATTAAACATTGTACTTGAGCCATAATCGGGCCTTTATAAGTACACTGTTCCGGCAAGTAAATGGTTTAAATCTGGTCAGCTGTCTTCAATGCTACATATTGGGATGGTCAGGCAGGCACGTTCTCAGAATAATTGGTTTTGATCTTACCTGTCAAAATCACAGTATTAAAAGAGACCTACATTTACATTAGCTACATTATTAAAAATTGGTAGCTGTCTTAGCAAAATGGATATGTAGTGTTAACATCAAATTCAGTTAATAAAGAACGAATTTTAATTGACTCGAGGTTACACGCTTGAATAATAATTGGTGTAGACCATGCTTGTTGAAAGTTACACAACTACAAAAGACTTAAATTTAGATACACTGTATCATTATAAATTGGCTGCAGTTTTATATACTCAGATGGATTTGTTAGGGCTACCAGTATATTCAGTCCAATCACATGTTCCTGCTTTTGACACTTGATGAACCTGAGTACTCGGTAAATCCCCAAGCCATGGTGATTAATGCGGCTACCACTTTAAATCACTCATCATCATGAAAGGCACGTGCCGCACTCACAAACCTAATAAGATAATCACAATCACAATAGCGAACAAAGTCCCACTTACATTACCGCTGCGGAAATATGCAATTCGAAACTAAATTAAACATATCTTCGCAGTGATACGCACGATCAATACAGAAAAAGTAGAGTACATATCTATTTGGCTAATTCAAACATATAAAGAAGAGATAGCACCCTAAATGAATCTTCTAGAATGAACAAAATGAATATTAACCGTGCCGTAAATTTAATAGATATTAAACTTTCTTCCCTGAATGTAATTAGAACAATTTTTGTTTGCTTGAGACCAAACTTGATAATTTAAACCTCACCTCCTTTCCAGGTTATACGTTTAGTCATCAAACAAGGAGACAAAATGTCTTATAAAATCGGATGGTAAAGAGGTTTTATAAAACTGACCTGCATGGTTCAATTAAGTACGCGCTTTCATCCAGTGAATATAATGTCGTTTTGTTGTCAATCTGAATTGCTAATGATTACAAAGATCTCATTTTAGGTTGCTATTTACACCTTGAAAATTAAAACTGTTCAACTGGCAATACAGCTGAAATGTTTAATGCAGAAATAATGTTCACGTGCATATCAATTGACAATGTGGTTTGTTAGAAGATATGAATGAAATAATATCCACTAAGAACGACTGTATAAAGGTTAATAAATTTTGGCTGAATATCTGGATTGTGGCTAAATGATTACATATATTTGAAAAAAAAGTTGTTTCGTGAGATTCAAAATAATTATCGCATAAGTGTACTAGTCAGGACATATGTTTGACTAAGCAAACTTAACGGATTTACAGAACACTGAGCCAGTTTAGTGAACCCTGATCTAAATATATTTTTTATAGAGCAATCATCGTTCCTTTCAGAACATCTCTAAGCAAACACATTTAAATCTATACGCTAAATTTGTATTCAATCTGGATTTAGATGACCTTGGTTTGACAAAGAATGTCATTAAGTTTAGAACGGAATACAAAAAAGCCAAGACTTTTTTTAAACATGTAGCTAACACCGATTCGTGAATATAAAAATAAACCAAGCGTAGATTATATAATAAAATTATGAATAAACACATCACTAGTCACAAAAATATAACCAGAAACAAGCTCAGAATATTTCAATCCAGGATACTGAGAATTTTCGAAGAACATGAACAAATCAGTAACGCAAGATGATAACCATAACATCAAAATTGAATAGTTGTATAAGTTGTTTGTATCAACTCGAACTCAGACCTAGTGACAATTAAAATATTGTGAAGTAGCTTTGAATATTAATGCTGATGAGGCATTAGTTCAGATGAAATTACTTCATGTGTTAAAAAACCTAAGTTGTAATGATTTTGCCAATAGATATCTAATACGTCAACTGTAGGAAAGTCTTTTTAACTTGATTCTTAAGTCTATAATTATGTCAGATGCTTGGCTGGAGGGAATTACATTTCTTATATACAGGTCTACTGAAAATAAAATTAATCCAGAGTACTACCGTCGTTTTAGGAAATTTGTTCACATCAAATTTGATGAAAAACTTAACACATTTTGTCTATAATTCTAGTACTCTAGACGAATTTTAATCCGAATTTCATAAAAGGTAGTCAACAACTGATCATATTTGGTTTTGCGTTCACTCGTGGACATCCTAAAAAGAAGGAACAAGAGATTCGTGCGGATTTCGATTTTTTTTTTTTTTGTACTTTAAACATTGTTTTATTCAATTTGGTTAGTTTGATTGGCAACAGCTAATTAAATACAATATTGATGTGAAATTGATTATGATGATTCGCAACATCTACCATGGCATAACATATTGTATTGCGTTAAACGATGAAAATATAACCCAGGTTGTAATAATGAACTTCAACAAAGGGCAAATATTTTTCCTTCAGTATTTCTTCTTATTTATTGATGATGTGGAGTTGTCTTTGTGTCAAAATAACAGTAAATGAATTCAAATTAATTTTTTGCACGAGGATGTGACAATGCTACTCTCGGTTTTAATTCTTCTTTATTCAGCCGTCAGTGTCGTACTAGGTAAGAATTACAAACAAAACTCCAGGAGAGATTATATTGTTTTAAACATGCCTCAATGATTAGAAATTAAATGTTAATTATAGCAAAATCAAAATAATAATTTGGAGCTAGAAAATTCAAACATGCACAATCCTTTTTAGATTGTCATAGTTTGGAGGTGGTTGATCATTATAAATATCAAGCCGTTGTCTTTTCAATATCCAAGAAATTTCGCAAAGCGAAGGTGGTATTGATCAAGCCTGTAAGGCTTTAAACCTTTTAATGGAAGATAATGACAAACTTCAATTTGCTTTCAAAATGTAGTTAAAGGTGTTTGACAATGCAATTTAACGATGAGAGTGATATATGGGGATATACAAATCTTGATCTAATTGGAAAATTCCATAATTAATTTTTAAGGAAAATACAAGATTTTCGTAGTACTCTAGTGTATATATTAGAATTAGTATGGCAATCACTAGACACCACTATCAATATGTGTTTGATTAAAATTGGCTATCACTCTTGAAAGGAAAATAAAATATCTCTTCAAATGTGGTGTGTAGTGCGTGTAAATATTTATTCCGACCATTTGACCATAAATGAATAAATACAGTTCTTCTACAGGTAGGTGTTATGTCGTTTTAATTTGCATTATTTGTTAGGTTCTTATAATTCATTATATGCTATGTATAATTGTATTTTGGACTTAACCCTATCAAAATCAAGTTCATTTTCTATCTGACATTAATCATTAATTTTGGTTTTGTAAGCAACGTACTTATCTCAAAGTCTAGGACATTTGACATTGCCCATTAAATGCCAGGTATACCTGTTGTTTACAGGCCTGACTGAACTTTATAAAGAAATGCTATTACATACGTCGGAATCCTCTGAGATATCAACATTTTATAACAGATAAAAATAAAGTATTAGTGAGAAATGTAAGTTTAAATAAACAAATAAAATATTACTGAAAAGTGTAAGCATATTTGTTCGCACAATTATGAAAGAATCTTAAAATTTAGAAGCGGTCTCGATAATAACATATTTTACGTTTACATTCCATCATTTTGCAGATCTTTTATAAGTTAAGTAAAATACATCAAAGGAGCTCGTACTTCAACCATTTATAGCTCACGTTTCCTTTTGGCTTGTAATGTTTAGATGATCCACGCCCTCTCTCTCTCTCTCTCTCTCTCTCTCTCTCTCTCTCTCTCTCTGATTGTCTGTCTCTTTGTGTTTTAACGTTTCTCTTAATTATATATATCAAGCGATAATGGCTTCTTAGCAAAACGAACTTTATTGACTCATACGCCATATATATATATATATATGATTTGAGTATCATTTACTTTCAGTAAAAAAATTTCTAGTCTGTTCTGTTTTAAGGTACGCACACCTGTATCATCAATCGAGAGACAGCACTTTTAAATTCTCCATACACCCCAGTGGAAGGGGGTGAGGTGCATGAAAGGTATACATAAGTCACTCGCACTAACAGCTTCACCTTTCATCTACTCCTGCTAATTTAAATAATTTATCCATACGCAAAATTTCATCTGAAAAGGGACGACAATTGCTTCAGGTAATTATTTTTAGCCAATCCGCAATATACTGTCTGTTAAATATGGTCTATGCTGGTTCCACAGCTTATAGAATAATGATTTGCCTGTTTTGAATTAGTGAGATCTCTTAATAATACATAGGTACTACACAATTTTACAAATACAGGTCTGTAGGTCTGTAGGTCTGTCTGTCGGTCTATATGTCTGTATGAATGTATACCTTTCTTTCCTTGGATAAATTATACTGTCGGCCAATACCCTCCACATAATCTATGTCGTCTTCACTTATGTCCAGCAGGTAAGTGTTCATGTAAAAATCTCCTGGTTCCAGAGGTGGATAAAGAAATGCATGACAATAATGAAGAAGATATATTGACAGAAGTTTTAGGAATATGATGTTTGCCTCCATATTATAAGCAACCTAAAAATGGCCTCCCATTTATATCTGCTGCTGTTCTTTTGTGTGGGGTTACTCACACAGTATATGTCGCTATATGTACTTTCCCTGATTCTAAGCTGAATCAGAAAACGAAAAATAAAATTCCACTGTGTTGTACGTACACCGATATAAAAGGATATGACAACTGGTACACATGATCCAGTTTGATACATGTATTCCTAATCTGCACAACGCTCACTCCAATATCATCACCTTTAATCTTGTACTTGTCATACATCAACTAATATTAGTCGGTAAAGTATTTTAGGAAAACATCATCTTTCTCAATATCGTTGCTTTATAAAGATACATAATAAGTATGTTATCACAAAGCCTGATATCTGGATAAATTATTATGTTATCATCTCATTATCTGGTCAATTAAAGTTTATGTCAACATTTAGTCTATTGTTTGGAGATCATCGCATAAATGATTATTGATTTAATGGGTGTTTTCATCAAATAGCTCATGCTATCATATCAATGAATGTATCCTACCTTACAGAAGAATATAGGTATTACAATGTTGACACTAGTTTATAAATTTTTATTCCAGTTATGATAGAATATGTGTAACAATGATTCTGAAATATTAATGCACGATGTAAATAGTCAAATTGTCCAGCTGATACAGTGCATGAGTCTCGGCAGTCAAAAGCAAATCTTTACGGTATTATTAATGGTAAACACACGATCGATTGGCCTAGCATTATATCACAAGAAGCGTGATTTTCATTGCATTTCACATTATTGTAGCCTTTTATCACAGATGCTAACGTTGCTGGTGAAGCATAATCGCCAGTGGAGCAAGATAATTCAGTGTTAACCTATACCGTTGTTACTACCATTGCCATACAACCCTTGACGTTTAACTTTAAGATGAGAAGAGACCTGTGAATTCTCTCTTAATTACTATCTCCCCATCTATCTTTATTTCATGATATCTGTGGTATATGAGAGTATATTGTCTTGTTCCGAAGTAAAGTTGGACCTGATATGCAGTATCTGTAAACTTTGGTGACCTTCACGGATCGGGAAACATGCTATGTCATTTGGATGTTTTATTACTAGCAGTTGGTGTCATAAACTGTGGTTTAGTACGGTTTATGAGCAAAATGTTCGGAATTTTTATTTGGTTTCCTCGTATGCCTGTGCAATCAGTGATGGCTGTTACTTTTGATGAAGAATTAGATGCATTCAGGTTCTATATAAATTGCTTTGCTATCGGATACAACACCCATTTGCATGGTTAAAATTAATTTTAATATATATTCTTTTCTTGCAGGAGATTATACACGCTCTTTGAAGTAATCGTATTTCGGGTTATTAATGAAGGGTTCTCTGACATAGAAATACTAAACGAGGAAAGAATATAAACCACCAAACTTGCATTTCCATCGATGTTCATGCAGCTAAAGCCAAGCACAATCTGAAGATTTGGCTGTCAGGTTGATTATTGATTGCTGCGAATCCACCCTATCTGATCTTACAGACATTTCCATAATGGTTTTAAATGGCGCTGCCTTATTGTCATCACATGACCATCCGCCATTACGGGACTGATATGGCAAGTTTAAAGGTAACATTACCCGTTTGAAAAAGTGTCATTTATTTGCACTAGAATAACAAATTCTCCGCTGATCGCCATGAACCAATATTTGGTGAATTGGGTACCCTGCATTTTAATTGTTTTTTTATACTCTTCCATCTTCAATTTATTTAATCATATGGCAGTATTTCATGGGAGGTGTTCTGTTCTGCAAGTAAGGTCTGAAGTAAAACGAAGTCAGGATCAGAACTAAATATTCATTAATGCGGCCTTTTGGTCTGTCTAAGCAATTAATTTTCATCTAGCTGCAGTCATTTGTAATTCTCTATACATAGTACTGTATACCTCGATTTCTGTAGTAGAAATCCAAACTGATTGTGTATTTATGTGATAAATAAGTACTATGTTGACATGAGAGTGTATCTGCTACACATGAGTGCATATACAACCGATTTGTACCAATCACTTGTTTGGTGTTGTGTGCTTAGTCGTGGTGGCACATGGACTGGTGCGTGAAAGCAAGGCGATGGGTGCCGTTTACCCGCGGACCTGGGTTCGAGTCTCTATAGAGTTCGAATGCAAAATTTCATAAACTGAGTATATATATATAAGCTTAGAACAATAACAAATGTATTTCGCCTTCAAAACCCATAAAAAGTTGAAAGTTCATGTACATTGTTATAACATGATTAATCATTAGATCTAGATACCAAACGTTGCGCTGATTCAGAGGAACAAACTTTCTGCTTTGATTGCACGTATTCCTCTGCCATTATGTGTAGGAAGTGTTATGTGTATTTAATTTGTTTTGTTTATTCACTTTTCTCAATGATTACATGTTATGTATATCTGTATTTTGTAATTGGCCTTTGTCCCCAAAAAGTTAACTGTATATCTGACTTGTGATATTTATTTTATAAACAATATAATACATAGCTAATTTTTCTCTATGATTATAGATTAAAAATTCAGATCGTTATTATTAGATGCAAGCTTGTTTATTTGTATCTGACTGAAGACATCAGTTTGTCACTACGACGTTCCTGATGTTGTTGACAACTTTTAATGGTTGAAAAGGAAACTGACCTAGATCATGACTTCATTTTTATGTTTTACCTTTTATGTTAATGTTGTTTGCTCGAAACTTACTCATTCCTACCTTAACATCCGAAGTGGAGTCATTGTTATTGTTGTGTTAGGTTTTTAATTTGGGTGGATTTATTTATTTAAATTATTCACATAAAATACAACGTGCTCAGTAATATATTTTGGACTAAATCATTATTTTGGAATGATTGTGAATTTATTCATGGACCTTTTGGATTATGTTATTGTGTTTCATGAAGTCTGTTAACACGTCGCCACATCCAAGTCCATGGCACACTAGCACATTCTAGACTACAGACGCATGAACACCTTCAGTATTGGAATTTATACTGGAATACCACTAGAATTCATTTGGAACTCTATACGTTTGGACTTGCGATAAAGCTTGTATGGCTATTTGGAATTAAAGTCACAATACGGTAAGTTCTTTGTAAGTTTTCACTTTGTTTTCTAGGGAAATAAATTATTTGTTGTATTTTACAAGACGGGGATTTCGCTCTTTTCTTATTTACTATAGCACCATAGAGTCGTAATAGAAGCTTGCACTGTGTGCTTTTAGAGACGAGTTGTGAATCAGTTTACACCCATCATGAATAAATATTCAGTGAAGAAAGTGTACATCATCCGAGGCTCTCCTGGGTCGTATTTCAACCATGTATGTTCATTTCTGTTTCGTTTTATTCTCTTCTCTTGACCATATTTATGCTCGCACCCTCTCTTGTTCTCTTCGATATTATGCCGCTTCGTTGGCACCTGCGCATCCCTTGCAAATACGTCCAAATGTCTACAATTGTTGCCACACAAAGCATTGGACGTTTATCAACAAAATTATAAATATTCAAACAGATTGGTTAATTAATTCTGGACTATTCGCTATGTCATCAAATGAGACCTGTTCCAACTCGTCAATACCAGCCTAAAACACCATACATGTGACTGTTATCAGTGTTGAAATCAATGCTTGTGGACATCGATTTAGTTGAGCAGCGTGTTAACGCCTGTCCATATACTATGCTATACTGCAATAGATTAAAGTTGTGTTTTGCAGACAATTATGTCAAATTATTTCTTTCCTTTATTTTTACTGCAGGCATACAAAACTATACAGCCAACTAAGACGATGGAGTGGACAGAGAAGTAAAAGGGGGGAATAAGTTAGGAGGAAGAAAACAGAAAGCATGAGAGTGGTAAAAGGCAGAGGAGAGAATACAACAGAGTAAATGAAGACCATAATTGAACAGAAAACATGAGGGGAAGGAGAGAAGAGACAGATGGAACAGATGATATAGTTGCGGCAGAAGTGGAAACGCTGGAAGATTACTAAACAATGGCGTTCAATTTATTCGATGATGCGTTCTAGACAAGGTAGGTCAACATTGACTTGTATTATATATGTTTGACTTTACAATGCATCTGACGACAACAATACATTCAATATAGTGATAAAATCGAATAGAAATTAAGTAAGACAGGTTGTCTTATCACAAATCTTGTTACAATTACAGAGAATAAAGCATACGCTGATGTCAATTACAGAAACTCCAGACCATTGGATTCAGAAGCTGTAACCTCCTCAATTAAAAAGAACATTGTTGAAAGAAGAAAATAGAAAACTGATAAAAGAAAATATATCCTAGGACAATAAATATTGATATCGACGATTATGTGAATGACAAAACCATCAGAACACTTTCTCCAAACTCTGAACATTCATCATAAGTACAGAACATGGTGCTAGAATAGGTCCAAACTGTCAAATGTTGGGAACATATCACCTTGGACAGCAGAATTATGATGCGGATGAGGTGCCCTACTCAAAAGCGGCTTCAGAAGCTGAAAGCTTATCATCATAGCTGAAAATATAATGATACAACCAAGAAAACCATATATAAAACTCTTGCTTTTTGTTCTGAGAAGATCTAATTTATCATGTAGAATTTGACCTCTGGAGTTAAGTACTACAGTATACACACGAGAAGATAAAATGTAACAGCAGCGTAATTACATATCAATATTCCTTCACGAGCCAGGCGGGCCGAAATCGGACGATTGGTCATTGCTGAGGAATATCGTCGCCGTATCGCAGCTTTTATTACCTCCGAGTCTGACACACAGACTTGTCAGCATTTTAAGTCACATAGTTTGTGATTCCCAAGATTATCTGGCAATTATTGGAAGGTATACAAGCCAAGAAGGAATTCTGAGAAACGTCTTTGAGACATGCTTCTGGAAATATATATCAAGACTGCAGCAATTGGTAACCTCTGGGTCTAAGAGGAACATCAGTCTTGTTGCGGACTTCGTAAACTAAAGGTTCCATCGCGGCATTACACATGCGCACGTACTTTCATGTGGTGCCCTTGTAGTCTTAAACACTGGAGAAACCGAGACTATCAATGGCACAATCGATAAAGATTTTGCATCAATACTCAGACAACTTGATGATTACACCAGAACAGGTTCGGGATGGTATCTTTCCGCATGCTCCGAAGTTCATGTGATGTTTTCTCGTATTTACCTTTTCCTGGGTCTAGTTATATTCCAAGCGCAGCCTGTGTTGAGAGGAGAGCAGTGATAAATTTGGAAAACAACAATAACCGCTGTTTTACATTGATGCTATTATACACGCTTCGTCCTGCGTGTAATCATACGATTCAGCCTCGAAAGTATAACAGTGATGTGTGAACTAGAATTCGGAAAAATAAAATTTCTTGTTTAGATTATTGGCATCAGTAAATTTGAACATTTCAAAGCTGACATCGCTATTAATGCGTTTAATTGAAAGAGTGCCCGTCCAGTCGATAGATGTACGAGGGCGGGCGAATGTTGATCCGTTGTTGTTGATCAACATGGAAAACATGAACGCTATGATGTCCTAGCGACGCGATACCACTGCGTGTGGATAAAAGATTTGCTCCTGAGCACAAAACAAGAAAGTGTCCGTGTCGATGCTGCATACATATATTTACCACCCAACATTTGCTTGACCACCATGCATTTTCCTGTTGAGTCGTCAATGAGAAACTGGCAAAAATATTTTGAAATTTACAGTACAACAGATGATAAAAGTCCCAGATTGCCAGTTAAACGGATGTTGAATATTGAAACATTTCCTGGACGGATCGTAGGTCGTCTGGAGATAAGTCGTTGCCCTCGGTATACAGTCAAATATGACACAAGTTGCTGATACAATCCCCTGCGAGCTTTGCTACAGTGATGGCAGATGACAGTTTAACATCCCTGTTTATTATGTGAATGTGCTTCACCACAAATTAGCGCGCTAGCGACCACACAATGTAATCTTAGCATTCATACCTCCTTTAAAAATCCGTGTGGCTATATTTTCTACAACACCTGTGCCGCAAATCGTATTCAAGTCAAGGTTGATATTATCCTTTGCGCGTTGATGAGCATGGATATCGCTTGATATTTCATACGTGAGATCATGCTAGCAACATGAAGTATCAACTCGGTTTACATGCTCTTCTCCGGAATTCGGTGCGTTGTTATACTCCAGTCGTACATCTAGCTGTGTTCCAGGTTCTTGGCCCTCAATAAGTGTATCCAATAATGATATATTTTTCAACAGGATATTTCCGCCAGGTTATCACATGCAGTTTGGTTAACATGGCAGCAATGTAACCTCTGCATTTTTTTTCCACCTGAAAGGACCGGAGCAGGAGGTTCTGACAAGTAAATCTTCTTTGCTCCCTACAGAATGCAAGTTCCAGAAGTCTCGGTTCTGCCTTTACGCATTAGAATTCAGGATGGATTAGGGTACGAGTTCTCATGAAGCATCGTACAAAATATGAAGGCTTGTTCATGTTGCATAAAACAAGTGGTGTTCAACAGATCATTGACGTAAGAAAAGAAAATGTCCAACTCTGGCTGTCGATTCCTTAATGTGTCTGCAAACCGCGACATCCCATGCATAGTTCAGTTGGTAAGAAATAAATTCGTATGTTAATTAGTGGCCCCGACCAGTCATCTCAGCGAGAATATTTTATCGTGGCCATCATAAAACCACAAAGGTTATTTATGTAACGCATCGACATGCTTACATGCCTATAGTGATCTGGGACAAGTGTAACGTGTTGATATTTCGTGGGTCTGACGCGCATGGCCTTGTAAATTTTCAATGGACCTGGTGTGACATCGATTACGCTTGGCTGAGGCTATTACTTGAATCCGGAGAGACACTGAGGATATTGGAACTGAAGTTGGCGTGGTAGCAAAAAATATTCATGTGCTCAAATAGGCATATGATAGGTAATTGTGAAGATTCCACAACCACCATCCATATACAGATTATAACACTGCCCCAATGGTTTACTGACGAAACTCGCCATTGGAGTGGAGCCTTGAAAATTCTATGCGTGCCTCTCTATACAGAACCCCCAAATAGAGTGATATGACGTAGTAAATATTAGCTGGAAAGTGATTGCACAGAAAATGTATTCATTAACTTTACTGGAAAGAACAGTGACATCGGCGATAAATAAAATCATTTGAAAAGCGAATAATAAATGCCCAATCGTGAAACCTGCAGAAGTCAACGAATTGCGGACAGAATAAATGAGAATATACATAGATCGAAAAACGAGTCAAATTACCAGGTGGCAAACACGTAGACATGAAGTAGAAGCTGGACCCTCGAATGAAATGGGACAATTGTTGCGAAACGAACCTGAGCCTGAGCCAAACACCTCATGAGAACTCGAACCATGACAAAAACCCAATCACTTACGCAAACATAATCTTACATTTAGTCCAGGTCTACAAAATGCGGAATGGCACAGTGAAAGCGGGCGGAGACTTTCAAACGTTTGAGAGCTGCCAATATAAACTGAACCAGAACGCTCATCTGAACCGAAATCCACATTTAAATAAAACCTTTTCCTGACGGCGAAAACAATTTCGTCAAATTCCCAAGCAGGAAGTACGTCACCTATACGAACTGTTACGTGTAGGCTCGTACAATAATAACAAGAGAAAAGAGTGAAGACAACAAACTTTGTATATTTTAACAAAATAATTTATTTCCATAGAAAACAATATAAAAATTGGAAATAGGACTTACGGTTTGTGAATCCAATCCAAAATTTAATATTTCTATACACGGGAAAGTGCATCTGCAATCAAATTGTCTTTTCCTTTGATGTGCCTGATGTTGAGATTATACTCTTGCAAAAACAAACTCCACCTTAATAATCTTTGATTTTTATTTTTCATCTTGTCGATGAAAGTAAGGGGGATGTGATCACTATACACAACAACCGGAAAAGGAGCTGAGCTAATGTAAACTTCAAAATACTGTAATGCCAATATTAAAGCCAAACATTCCTTCTCGATTGTTGAGTAATTTCTTTGGTGCTTATTTAAATTCTTAGAGAAATAGCACACTGGGTGATCAATACCATTTCTGTCGTCTTGAATCAATACTGTTCCAACCCCAACATAACTTGAATCAACAGACAATTTAAAAGACTGATTGAAATTTGGAGCTGTTAGAACCGGCGCACTTTTGAGTATGGCTTTTAATCTATCAAAAGCCTCCTGACATTTTTCGGACCAAAGAAACTTATTTCTCTTACTTTACAAATTTGTCAGAGGTTCAGCAATATTGGAAAAATTGCAACAAAACTTTCGATAGTATCCAGCCATACCCAAAAATCGCATCAGTTGCTTTTTACCGACAGGCACAGGAAAATCAGAGATAGCTTTAACTTTAGCATCAATAGGTTTAACTTGATCATGTCCCACAATATGTCCTAGAAAAGTTACACAAGCACGGCAGAACTCACTTTTAGATAAACTGGTTGTCAAATTAGCATCAGTGAGTCTTTCAAAGAATTTCCGAATCGTGGCTAGATGTCCTTTCCAGGTGTCGTTGTAGATGATGTAAGCATCACAATTATCTAGACCAGAGGTAGTCATTCATATTCATCAAGCGTTGAAACGTACTTGCGGAACCCTTCATCCCGAATGGCATTACTTTATATTAATAGAGTCTATCTGGAGTCACAAAGGCCGAAATTTCTTTCGCTCTTTCCGTAAGTGGAATTTGCCAAACTACTTTAAGAAGGTCAAACTTGGTGACGTATTTGGCATTTCCAATTTTATCAAAATAATCATCAATCCTTGGTGACGGAAATGAATCTGTTTTTATCACACTGTTCACCTTCCTATAATCAGTGCACATTCGGAAAGTTTCATCCAGTTTTGGAACAAGTATACATGCTGAACTCCAATCACTTTTACTGTGCTCTATGAAATCGTTCTTCAGGAAATACTGAATTTTCTTTTTCAACTATTCCTGTTTGAGAGAGAGTTCATCCTGTGTGGATGTTGTTTCACAGGTTTTGAATCTACAATTTCAACGACATGAAAATGTTTGTTTGTCCTCGTAGGAATATCCGGAAACAAGTGCTCATATTCGAATAATAACTGTTTAAGTTCATTTCTCTCCTGTTGTTGCAAATGGAAAAGTTTCTGGTCTAAATCTTTCATAATTTCCGAATTCCGAAGATTTGTTGGTCCAAGATCAACGGTGTCCAATTGAATTTCTTCATTTAAATCCTCAGTTGATGGGACAGGTACAACTAAATTAATTGTAATAATTTACTTGGCTATCTCTTTCAATATACTAGTATTCCATTAATTTATTTAGATCAGAGTACTATAATTATAATTTAACTCATTCATTTTCTTCTCTACTTTGTAAAGGCCGTAAAATCTAATTTGAAGAAAATTTTGAAGAATGAGCAAGAGAGAATGAACTCTATTACAGGACTCAAATGTTAACTCAAGTAAATTTTGTGAAACCATAGTTTCACTTTTGACTTGAATTGCTGAGTGCCAAATTCAAGCATAACAAGCTGGAAAATTCCGACAGAAAATTTGACCTTTGACATAATTGAACAAATTTGGGAAGGCCAAACTGAGTAAAAAACTTTATTAAAGCTTTTATTATAGTATTCCTCAAAGGAATTGCCTCTGGGAATTTTGTTGACGCACACATAATGGTCAACAAATATTGGTTGCCTGACTTGGCTAAGTATTTCCTGTCTGTAAGATTTTGGAACTATAATCTGATAGTTCACTGACCATTCATCATTAGCAGGTACCTCAGGAGGTCTCCATTTTCTCATACGAATTCAATTTTTAATGAAATAACAGACAGGTACTTCAGTGGCTTCAGTTTCACTAATGGCCCTCTGAAACAAACAAGAGATCCCAGGGTCTTTTTCCTGTTCGACGACAAGTGATTGTCGTTTATCACCCTGGTTAGATAAAAGAGAATGAGTATTTAAAAGAGGATCTCTGTGATCAATGCCTTTTGATTGATCCAAATTAGGAGTGAAAGTGACCTCATCAAAAGTCTGACCGATACATGTGTCAGCAAAAGGAATATTTTCCTTATCAAAATCATTTTCAAGAGCTTTCTTTGCCATAGCTCTAGTAACTGCACAAGCTGGGTATAACTCAGGGTATTCTTTTTCATTTGGATCAACTTTCTGATCAAGAGAAGGCTTGTCAGCTACAAGTGATTAACCACAACTTTGTCTCCAGCTAGGTCGTTGCCTAGCAACACATGAATGCTCTCAACGGGTAAAGTAGACATTATTCCGACCGTCACATTTCCTGAAACTAAGTCTGATGACAAATTTACAGAATGGAGAGGAACATTAACAAAACGGTACTCTGCTCCCTGAATGAGAACACCCTCATTAGAACAGGACTTCTCAGAAAAAGGCAACGTACCTGACAATAAAAGACTCTGGGAAGCTCCTGTATACCTTAAAAGTTTAATAGAGATAGTATTGGCCGAATCACCCAAGAGTGATATAGAACCCTTCGACATGAATGGTTCATAATTCTCCATAATAAAATCAGACTGGGATTTATTAGACCCAACAAATGTATTACTTTCAATACATGACCGTGACCTTGATCTCTTAGAAATAAGAGCATTTGGGATAGGTCTATCTTGATTCTGATGCCTATATTTCAATTTGAAGCAATCAGAAATAACGTGTCCTTTTTTCTTGCAATAGGTACCCTTAGGAATAGACAAGGATTTATAATCAAGTTTATCAGAAGCTTGACTTTTAGAAGTTGTACCAGACTGATTTTTAGGAGGAGTTGTATTGTGCTGGAATACGTTTCTACCAGTAGACTGCTGAGTGAATGATTTGCCTGCAAGAGAAACTTTATGAGCTAAGGAATACTCGTCGGCAGCACGAGCAGCATCTTCCAAGGTTTCAATCTTATGTTCTTCAGGATGATTATGAATGTCATTAGGAACACAGTTTTTAAACTCTTCATGGAACACAAGTTTGTTAAGACTTTCATAATCATGTTCAACGTTTTTGGCTAAGCCCCATCTCTTAAATAACTGTTCTTTTCTCTAGCAAATTCAACATAAGTCTGGTCAGTTAGTTTACTAGAATTCCTGACTTTTTGCCGATAAGCCTCGGGGACCAACTCATACCCCTTATGATGCACTCCTTAACCAAATCATAGTCAGAACTCTGTTGTACTGACAGGGATGCATAGATATATTGGGCCTTGCCAAAAATTACACAATGCAATAATTGAGTCCAATGCTCCCTTGGCTATTTCAAATTTTCAGCAACTTTTTCAAAATAGGTAAGATATTTGTCTACTTCTTTTTCTCCAATAGGGGGTACTAACCTAATATTTCTTGTAATGTCAAAACTTGAAGTTGTATGTGAAGTGGAAGCGTGCTTGTCACTTGCCAGCTCAAATTCTTTCATTCTAATTTGAAATTCCCTTTCATCCTTCTCTCTTTGTAATTGCATCTCTCTCTCTCTCTCTCTCTCTCCTCTTTCTCAAATTGTAATTGTTTATCTTTCTCCCTCTCCTTTCTCTCTTTCTCCTCTTGTTCAAATTGCAATTGTTTATCTTTCTTCTTCTCCTGTCTCTCTCTCCTCTTTTTCAAATTGTAATTTCATTTGTTTATCGTTCTCTCTTTCCTGTCTCTCCTTCTCTTTTTCTTCAAATTGCAATTGCTTCTATTCAAATTGCAACTGCATTTGTTTCCCCTTCTCCTCTTTCTGAAGCTCGAACTTTCTTAACTCCAAATCTATTTTGTATTTCATTTTTAGTTCCATTACTTTTATGTTAAAGTCCGATACCGACTTACTGACCGTAGCCAAAACACTTTTATCAAAAACATTCTTCTCTACCAAATATTGAATCAAAATGTTTTTAATTTCTTGTTTCGTTAAGGAAGATTTTGCTTCAGAAAGATCGTACTTTCTGGCAAGTTCAAGCAACTCATCTTTTTTTCAGACTATCCAACAGCTCCTGAGTTGGACAAGAAAGAAAAGTTTCCACTTTTGATGACATTGTGAATGAAAGCCTGTTGTTTTCACTAAAGATTTCAAACAAAATGTAAAATATTGGCTGGGATTTACAATCTAGGGGAATTTAAATTTCATAAAACAATTTTCTGAAATATTTAACCAAAATTCATATATCCCAAGTACGAGGCCCCAATCTTCTCCTGTTACGTGTAGGATCGTACAATATTAACAAGAGAAAAGAGCGAAGACAACAAGCTTTGTATATTTTAAGAAAATAATTTATTTCCCTAGAAAACAATGTAAAAATTGAAATAGGACTTACGGTTTGTGAATCCAATCCAAAATTTAATCCTTAGAATGAAAAATTCAAGTCCTATCACTAAATAGTTCTATTAGAATCCAGGTTCGAATCTCGACGACGTTCCAATATGGAAGGCGATGACGTCAGATGTGGTCCTTGTACAAAATAGCAACAATTCCTCAACTGAATCACAGTTTATGGTTCCGAATAATTCCAGAACAAATTTCCACTGAATTTCTTTCTCCCAGAATTTATAAAACATTACACTCGTTTAGTTTTCTAGAGAATAAAATTATTAAATTCCAATCACAAATGAATTTCAAAAACAATCTGGTTTCAACAATAAAATACCTATCCGGCCTTCTAGGTATCAGGAATACAACTGACTGACGAGCGCTCATAAAGGGTATTATATCCACCCTAATTATCTTCCGAAATAGATTACGTGGTCTACTAACACTTGAAATAACACAATAGGAAAAATGCAGTTTGTCACGTAGGAGGAACCCCTATCTATTATCACTCTGAAACAAATTTAAAAATAAAACCTTGTTGACTCTGACTAAACGAAATGACCTTGGCAATAGCCAATCGTTTTCGCGTAGCGCTTACACTACCGCGGACCAAGGTGAACTAAAAATATTACTAATATAACACGTTTTTGCGTCTTAGATAAACAGAATTACTGAAAGAAAATATCGAATTACTGAAAAAGAATTTCGAATCCCGTGAAAATAATCACTACAATAAAATGCAACGACACAAAAATCAAATAAAAAAAGAATTTTAAAACTAACACACAAGCGATTTAATTACATATACGTAACAGAACCTTCTAATCACTAAATAACACCTACCTGAATCCAATCTCCACATTCACCTAAATCCAGGAGGCAAGTGAAGCAATAACTAAAGAAATAGGAGGTCAATGGCCAGTTTTCTCGAATATATTGCCAGCAACAGCTCGACAACATGGGATTGGTTATGAACATTTGTGGGGTAAATTAACACCGGCAACAGCGAATCAGAAGTTATCGATCATATGACATCCATTTTTCAATTATTGCTCGTCGACAGCATTATGAATCCAGAAGCATTTCAAACAAACGGAAACAAGGAAGACATCAAAGACGTATTTGACACCAAGGTTTAATACGCTTCAAATCTAAATTGAAATCTAAGCTGCAATGCAGAATCTCTTTGCAAACACAATCCAGAGCATCACCCAAGTTAATACAATTTCCTCAATATAGCCAGAATACCACGTGGGTTTCCAGGCGCCTATTATAGCATGGGAATCACGCACACATGCCCAAGCTCAGTTCTGCCATCTACAATGAATCTGAGTGATGTGATATTGCACAACCGTCATTGAGAATAATTCTTGGGCTGCGCGAATATGAGATTCCCGAACTCAAAATAAGTATGCTTGCAGGAATTGGCGATATCATCTGCAACATCGCCCTAGGTATTGTCACATTCACCTTGATCTAGTATGTGACGCCATCATTGCCAGTTACAAAACTTTGATTACATCAACGGCGCCCTTGTGTCTTCCATGTACCAATTCCCGATTAGCGGACATACGTTTCTCGCCCGAGGATCAGGAGAGCCTCGTGATGGACCTCTGTGGGGAGACTTTGTCATTACAAATATATATTAGAGCGTAATCTGATTTAATACAATGGCTTTCGCACTTGTACGTGTACTTCCCTTTGAAAGTATCAAAACGCCAAAGCCTGTTTTATTCGATATATTAATAAAATGGCGATGGCGATATATTCGCTCACATTAGTACTAAGTGTTTTTGGGTCCTTGCATCGTGCACTGCGCCGATCACTAAACAAGTGTCAACACGAGTTGTTGATAGTATTAAAAGCGCAGCTCGGGATTGATTTGAAAAATTTTGCACCGCAGGAGATTCAGTCGATTCGACATTGACTACGACGATTAGTGACTCGAAATGTCTCAGTTTGAATCCCATTAACATCAACGATGTCCGCCACAGGTGGTACAGTCATCAGTGCAGCTACTCAAGAACGTCTGCCGTTATTGCGTGTTTCTACAATAAAATCGTCTTATGTTTCTACAATCTGCAAGTGTTTCAACAATCATAGGTTCAGCTAATCGCTGACTTCCGGCACAATACTATTCGCAGACAGATTCACATAGTCGGCAAGGATTGATTACACAACGTTGCTTCAATACCACATATAAAACATGGTCGAACACCTAGACCAAACCGATGCGAAAGCATACTGGTATTAGAGTGATTTTAATGAAAACTTCTGTCGCAAAGTTAAAATATTCCAAGTCATACACTTTCGTAATTACTGCATCCTATTGCATATATATATATATATATATATATATATATATATATATATATATATATATATATATATATATATATATATATGTGTGTGTGTGTATCTATGTGTGTATGTGTGTGTGTGTGGTTGTGTGTTTGTTCGTATGTGTGGACAGTTTCGTCTTTAAATACATTTTCAGTTGCTTTGATCTATTGTGTTTTTTTATCATCTGTTTTATACAAAGTGGCATGACAGTAGACACATCGCAATCTAGAGGATAGTGTTCAAATTGAGGGCTATAAATTGCAGGATACTTTTTTCCACCTAAGAAAGTGATTTTGAAACTCACGTCAGGCTGTGCTAAATAAACAGCCTCCTCGCCCGACCAAATAGGTAAAGTTCCAAATGAAACAAAATTTCTTTCAAACCTAAATCAGGCGTAATGCACCTGTAATCAGTTATACAACCATACACCAACCTGTATATGACTGCCTTTACGTTGATATCAAACAATCTCAAACGTTTTGTGCCATGAATACATATATTCCATGATGCATATTCTTTGATTAATTGGATATATGTAACACATAGGGACAGCTCTCTTGTTATGTTTTCCATTTTTCTTTTCATGGTCGGGAATGTGGATGGCATTGTTTTATTATAATGTTAAAAGCATTTAATTAGTATATCCTTCGTGATCTTAATTGCTACTAGATGTAATATGTTCTCTTATTACATCATAATTAGAACATTCGCTGCTCGCTACCTGGATGGCCTACTCGATGCCAGCGACTTCATTTTTCCTGGACAATATCAAATAATGACTTTTCACATTTTCTTCTCATAAGACTTGCTAAATTTTTGTCGTTGCTGTTCGAAGATAATGCCGAAGTCGATTAATTTATCAAAATTCTCCAGATACGTATTTGAGAAATCATATATCGTTTTAGAATCTTGGACAAACAAGAGTGATGCATTTAAACGAAACAGCGATTTAATCTTCTCTGAAATGTTAGATATACTATACAACTCTGGTAGTATATTTCCATACTCTGGTAGCATACTATATGTATCATCTGTAAACAGTATGCCATTTCTATACTATGCTCAGCGATAATTGTTGAATATAATATATTCTTACACAATCTCTACAAAGAAAATATCCATGAAATATATTCCAAAACAGCGACTAACATTCTGTATAGTATATTTCATAAAATTTGGTGCGATAAATAATCACAGTGGTAGGCAGTTAGAACAGTGCAGCAACCTCGTATATTAATGGGGAGGCTCACTGCTAGTGATTTAA
The DNA here is from genome assembly GCA_016617855.1 of Megalonaias nervosa. Classification (NCBI taxonomy): domain Eukaryota; kingdom Metazoa; phylum Mollusca; class Bivalvia; order Unionida; family Unionidae; genus Megalonaias; species Megalonaias nervosa. The sequence continues at coordinate 6,701 of JAECUM010007400.1, read as the reverse complement.
GGGTAAAATCATGTAGTTTAGAACGCTTTGAGCTACAGCAATGTTCGATGTCCAAAAGTCCCATAATTATACTACTGAGAGAGAGAGAGAGAGAGAGAGAGAGAGAGAGAGAGAGAGAGAGAGAGAGAGAGAGAGAGAGAGAAAAAAAACTATTGCATTTTGTTTATTATAAGATTTTGGGCGTCTTTTATGATTTAACTTTATTTTCAATATTAACATGACGGCCGATCGATTGGCTGTATGGTTTGTGTCGGCCGCATTCGATACAAACAAAAGTTGCATCATATTCTCTACGAGGTTCAGTTACTCATAATACTGTTCGATTTGCCGATAAGCTCTGTTTGGGAAACATCGACACGATTACCTCTGAGAGTCCTATTCAATCAGACCTGTTGCTTGGCTTCTTGATGTCGTCATCATTTGAGTGTCTGGTAAAAGGCTTCATTAATTGATTGTTACGGACAGAAGACACTTTGGTGAAACTTTTGCATGAGTGAAACTCTCTCGGATAAATAAATAAATAAATATATATATATATATATATATATATATATATATATATATGTGTGTGTGTGTGTGTGTGTGTGTGTGTGTGTGTCCTTGATTATGAGAATCATGACATCGTCTTGTCATCAAAAGATGGACTACATAACATGATCTGAATTTTTTTTCACAGACATTTGATAGGAAAAAGTTTTGTTTCTAATTCCTACTCCAAAACACAAAAAATGTCACATTAAATGAGAATAAGTGAAAATTATTCGAACAAAAATAACATATTTACTTTTGTATTACTTGTCGGAAGAGTTTTATCCCTATGTTGCATAGACGAAAATAACATGGTTTGCAAACAGGTCTTTCACTAAATTTTCAGTCTTCGCAACACCTTCGTTCCAATTTACATTATACTATCATATACGGTCAATATTTAACAATGTTAATTAGAGAGAAACCACGCATGCTTAGTAACATAGAACATCATGTAAAAACGTATATTATATGCTATGCTTACCACTTGTAGAGTATTGACACCTTTATATGTATACTAAACCTATCATGGGAAGTGGTTGATAATTGTCGAAGTTTTCTCGATTTCAATTTGTATAGGATTTGTTGTGACAATCAGATAGATGACAGAATGTTTGAGAAGGTTATAGTGTGCACTTGCACATCATGTAATATCAGACATACTGAGCAATCACAGTATTGGTCTTCGACTGATAGGTATCGGCCATTGTTTGGGAAATGCTGACATAGAACAACATTAAACGGATATGCGAAAGTCCAAGTATAGGGCATATCTACATTTTTAAAGTTGGTATAAGGAATTATTTCATGAGTGAAGTGTCATCATTGTATTATCAAGAGTGGCGAAGCTACAATAGCTCCAAGTTACTTGTAAATGTTTCCATATATCTACACAACAAACGTAGATTTTCTGTTTGTTACATATTTTTATAGGCATACGCCTTCGATTTGCATGGGTTTCCTTAATTTATTCTTTTCCAATTTGATTAACAGCTGCATTACTACATCGATAAAAAATAAATTCCTAACTTTTACAATGATTTTGGGAGAACGAATTGTTACAGATTCGTGCTTCAAATCATGTTTATTGTCAAAATAACGACTGTATTTCTATGAAAATGACGATAGTTTTATTTTCACTAAGATATTTCATTCGCAGAATGATACTGTTGCGGTCGGTTAAGGTAGAAACGTTACAGAGCGGTTTGTATCTGACAAACTTTAGAATGCAACATCTCCAAACAAAAGATTTTAATGATTTATATCTGCTATAGTTCTATATATTGTCCGATAAAACACCTGCGTCCGGTTTAAATGTTATCACTAATTGTAAACTTCCTTGAAGAAATTCATACATATTGTTTAAATATCAAAACGACACTAATTCATCTTTTCAATTCTGCAGTCGACGTTTTATCGGCCGATTCATCACCACGATGCCCCTCTTCTACAATCTGTTTCGTTTGTAAGTTTCTTTGTTGGCAGTAGAATGCATACACAATCTATATCTGTGACGTTTGCTTGCCTAATTACGTATCTCTTGCTAAATCATCTGTTTCTGCAGATAACACAAACACAATATTAACAAATATACACATACAAATAAAATAGTAACACCAGCTTTATATAAAACTCCACAAGGGAAACCACTTCAAAATTTATGTTGCAACAACTATATGTACGGCCTAGTCACACGGGTACGTTTGTATTGACTGTTTCCTGCAATTTGAATGGTCATAATTCTAATAAGATCAAATTGTGTCGTTCGTTTTTGTTTTAATTGCTTTTTGACATCGCAGCGACACTTTGGAGGTCAAAGGTCAAGTTTGATTCAGTTGTGGGAAGTAAAGCTTCCTATAACATACCACTTTTACTGCTATCCTATTTTACGCATCATTTGGTTTAATGAACTTACAATTATTTGTTAATTACGATCTCGTATAGCAACTGCCCACATACAACACGAGGAAGGCGAGTTTGAAAAAAATAATAGAGTTGAGAAGATTTGAAAATTGTATTTCGGTGATTGCTTCATAAAGATAATTCGTATTATATATATCTAGGCTGTGTATTCTCTTCTAAAACTCATGGCATATGTGTCAAAACAGTACAAGCGGTAAAGGCACATTGCAGTTTGAAGACTAGGCGTAATCGCTTTGGTAAACTGTCTACAAAAACTCTATTCCAAATATTTGGTATCAAAATATCACCAATTTTGAAATATGGGTCTGATTTCTGGGTTTTGTTACAAAGTAAATGCTATTGAAACTGTACATATATCATTTTGCATATATATTATTGTTATTACAAAACACATTAATTACTGATTAGGTCAGATTTCGACTTGTCAGTTATTTTTAACGTTTAGAACTACCTATGATTACTGCAGAAGTTGTTAGATTAGAATTTGAACAAATTCAAATTAAATTAAAAGATGCCTACTGAAAGTGCAGTTGTCAGTAAAACTTTAACGTGTATAGTGGAATTAAATTGATAATTTTCTTCTGCACTTCCTCCACTCAACAATGGTTTTCCTGAAAAACCCATTGTTTATTTTCCATGAAGGAAATGATACGAAAGTATGTGACTAACCTTTCTTTATTTTCCACTGAGGAAATGATACGGAAGAATGCGACCATTTGGATCTCTGTTACATAATGGGATTCACTATTTGGAGCAAAAGATTTCTGACCCCCAACTCACCCCAAATAATGCACCTTTGGTCAAGAACCTTTAAAAGGAATCAAAAGCACTTGATATATTTATTTATTTTTTAATATAATTTATTGTTGTACAAAATTATTATGACCTGTATGATTCATAATATTTTGGTGCAATTTATGATAACCTTAGTGGAAAATCACATACTTCAGTTTTGCTGAAATTATATGAGCGAAAGTAAACACGATCATGTTTTAATATTAATGAAGTATCATTTTGATAACAAGAATGTAGATCAAACATATCCGTTTACATCAGCTGAATACACGTATGGAGGGGGATTACCGCCGTAATTCTATGCGTGTATTTTCTAATCTTCCTTGACTGCATTATTGTAAATGGCTGCTTGCAAGTGCTACTTTCATAAACCTATCCATGTATATTGTATTCTCCATTGATGCAAATTGTATGTGGCAGTTTGCAAGTGCTACTTTCCTTATGCGTTATTTTAAATGGCTGCTTGCAAGTGCTACATTCATAATTCTAGTCATGAATTTTCTATTCATTGATGCAAGCAGTAAATGGCTGCTTGCAAGTGCTTAGATCTACTTTCTTTCTGCGTCGTTGCCAACTACTGAATTGATTATGTAGTTTGTCGTATTGCAAATGCAATAATATTCTATTTTTAAACTTGCTATATCACAAGTTACACAGATTGCACCTTCTAAAATTATGATTACAATGTAGCATCAAGCACGTTGCAAGTTAGCATCACGGAAGTAGCATAAATAATGCCTCATTATGACAACAGATGGCGCTGTGACACGTCAATTTCTTACAATACGACTACTCCACTGACCCTAGGAACAAGAGGTTATACAACTTTACGGCATGTTTGGGCGTCTTATTTCAAATATCATTCGAATTATATTACCCCATTTAAGTCAGCTGATTTCTCAGAGTATCAGCATTCGGAAGAGAGGTGGCCTGCAAGAAGCACAAAACAAATTAATTGTATCAAATTGTATACAATTAGATGTATTTACACAATGTTATATTTCCGCTGACCCTTCCCACCGCATTTTTATTTGGACATTTTATGGTGTAACACTGCACTTTACCACTACCGAATGGTGGCAGAATATTATAAATATATATATTGGTAGTCTCTCGGGGCCGAGGAAGACATGTTGTGCAGTCTCATCAACGATGGACGCGTATGTGGCTCCGGAGTCCAAATTCCGATGAACACAGGCGGTTGCAGGTGGGGCATGGGACACCGGTACTTGGGGGTGGCTGAGACGGAGCTTTGTGACGTCTCTCACGGGCTGCAGCAAGACGCTGGCGGCGGTCAGCCTCGAAGGTGGAACTGGCTTTTCTGGTCAGGACTCGCCAGTGACTTCTGTCTGAGGCAGCGAGCTCGAGCTGATGCGGTTGAAGGTCTGCCCATTTGATGTGCATCTTGAGGTTGTCTTTGTACCTCTTGTGAGGGCGGCCTTGGTTTCGGTTGCCTTGGACTAGCTCGCCAAAGAACAGTTGCTTTGGGATTCTGTTTTGATCCATGCGGATGACATGGCCGGTCCAACGAAGCTGGGCCTGGATCAGTTTGGCTTCGATGCTTGTTGTGTTTGCTCTATCAAGGACTTCCTGGTTGGGGATTCGGTCATGCCACTTGATCCTCATGATGGCTCTCAGGGAGCGCTGGTGGAATTGTTCCAACCGACTGATGTGCCTTCGGTATACAGTCCACGTTTCACAGCCATACAAGAGAGACGTCAGGACAACTGCATTGTACACCTTCAACTTTGTTGACAAGTGTATATCCTTGTGCTGCAAGACCTTGGTTTGAAGTCGTCCGAGTGCTTGGCTGGCTTTTTGGATCCTCGCAGTGATCTCTTTGTCCAGGGAGCCATCATTGGATATTGTGCTGCCTAGGTATTTAAAGCTGTCCACATTCTTCAGCTGCGTGTATCCGATGGTGATGCAGGGTTGTGAAGGGACAGTGTTTGGGGCAGGCTGGAAGAGGACTTCTGTCTTTCCTAGGCTAATTGTGAGTCCGAACAGATTGGAGGCTTCAGAGAACTTGTCCACAATTGTCTGTAGGTGAATCTCTTCATGGGCCATGAGGGCACAGTCGTCTGCAAAGGGTGCTTCAGTGATGAGTCTTTCAAGCGTCTTGGTTTTAGCAGCTAGGCGTCTGAGATCAAACACTGATCCATCCAGGCGATATCTAATGTAGATACCAAGGTCAAGGTCATGGATGGCGTGGAGCAGTACCTGCGTGAAGAAGAGGTTGAAGAGCACCGGAGCGAGTACACAGCCCTGTTTGACATCATTAGATATGGGGAATTTCTCAGAGGGTTCGCTGTCTGAGAGAATCTCTCCAGTCATGTCATCATGGAAAAGCCGGATGAGGTTGGTAAACTTCTGAGGACAACCAAGCTTCTTGAGTATTACCCACAGTGCGTCTCTGTTGACTGTGTCGAATGCCTTCGTCAGGTCCATCCCCAAAAAAGACCGCTTCAAATCCTATCAAGCTGAGGCTCAGAGAGAAATCCGCAAGATGCATGACCAGTGGTGGGAAAGGAAAGCTAATGAAGTGCAAAGCTATGCCGACACTAACAACTCCAAAGAGTTCTACAGTGCCATCAAGTCAATCTTCGGCCCTTCAAAGTCTGGTTCTGCCCCCTTGCTTGCTGCAGATGGCAGTACGCTAATAAAGGACAAGGCTGGCATTAAGGACAGATGGAAAGAGCACTTTAGCCAGCTCCTAAACCTGCCCTCATCGGTTAGCCATTCTGCTCTTGAACAAATACCCCAACAGCCAACGCATGACCAACTGAATGTTCCGCCAACGATAGAGGAGTTGAGGACGGTCATTAAACAAATGAACTGTGGCAGGGCACCTGGTAAGGATGGCATCCCAGCGGAGGTGTACAAGGCTCTCAGTGAGCAGACTCTAGAGGCATTCCACGATGTGCTAACCAGCATCTGGACGGAAGAGGAGATGCCAGACGACCCCCGCGACGCATCAATTGTAACCATCTATAAGAATAAAGGCACACGTGCGGACTGCAATAACTATAGAGGCATCTCCCTACTCTCCATAGCTGGCAAAATACTTGCCTCATTCTCAACAGACTTATCGCATCAGTGTCAGAAGATAACCTACCTGAGTCCCAATGTGGTTTTCGCCCAGACCGTAGCACTGCTGACATGATCTTCGCAGTAAGACAAGTCCAAGAGAAATGCCTTGAGCAGAACATGAATCTGGTGGCAGAATAGGATAGCCGCTTACAAGCAAGGTTTAAGGACCTAATTTATTTATATATTCTCATTCACAATGTTATCAATTTAGAGCATGTTTATTATTTTAGAGCACTGCAGTGCAAATTCTGCTTTTTGTATCAGTAAAGACCTCATAAGGTTTAAATAAATTGCAGATAATTGCACCGCAAGGCCATACTTTCTCTTTTTTGTTTAATCACGAGAGAGAGAGAGAGAGAGAGAGA
>JAECUM010007399.1:0-10158 GCA_016617855.1 Megalonaias nervosa | reverse complement strand
CATGATTGATGTATCGAAAGAGGAAGATTATTATCTCCCTTTACATGATTGATGTATCGAAAGAGGAAGATTATTATCTCCTTTACATGATTTATGTATCTTAGCCAAAGGTTTCGCACGTATATAAACGCGGATGTGAAAACAAATCAACTGGCTTTTCTTACGTCAAGTATAACAAACGTACTCTCGTTACTTTTCCTCTTGTATTCGTTTTGGAATCGCTTGCCTAATTCCTCTCTGCGTTGCAAATATTCATTTGTATGATTCTCATTTTCGTTTTGATGTTCTCTGAGTTCTTTTCCACAAGTCGTTGGTTTTGTTTGTTTTGCAATGTTTGTCGACCGAAATATATTTTTTTCTTCCTGCCACTTTTACATTTAAATCTTTCATCATTACTGATTTCCTCCATTTAAGAAATAAGTTATGGAATGTCCACGATCAGTTTTATACTTATCTACCCAATGCTGACATCATTGCTAATTTGGTTTCTCCATATCTTCTGTTTCATTATTTTATTGGCAACTTTCACATTTATAGTTTCCATTCACTTGCCGTATTTCATTTGCAAAGCTGAAATAAGCAATAGTTTAAAACGTAGTAAGACGGCTGATGGTTACGACTCACTTTCTTGCCACTGACATTCTTTTATCGCTTCGTTACAAAGTGTTTATGCAATAACTGACCAAAATAACTGGTAGCCAAATTCTCCACTTTAAAAACAACCCTGCAAATTGTGCAGGAAGGAATCAGATGGTTTCCCATTTCCTAGAGACAATCCAAAAGAATCAGAGGGCTTCCCATTTCCTAGAGACAATCCAAAAGAATCAGAGGGCTTCCCATTTCCTAGAGACAATCCAAAAGAATCAGAGGGCTTCCCATTTCCTAGAGACAATCCAAAAGAATCAGAGGGCTTCCCATTTCCTAGAGACAATCCAAAAGAATCAGAGGGCTTCACATTTCCTAGAGACAATAGGAAGGAATCAGAGGGCTTCCCATTTCCTAGAGACAATCCAAAAGAACTTATCAAGTTGTTGAGACTTAGAAAACTGTGAACTCGTTATCATCTAGGGTTCATATTTTGTAATGCTTGATACAGTCACTAGTAGGCCATGCACGGCTAACATTATAAACTGTGAACTCGTTATCATCTAAGATTCATGTTTTGTAATGCTCGATACAGTCATTAGTAGGCCATGCACGGCAACATTATAAACAACGCATATCATTGTTGATTAGTAGCCATTCCTCAGGATTTGCATGCAGTTGCCGTCGACATCTGTAGTTACGCATCATATTTTCTCGAACAGATTAATTCTGATTAATTGTATCTTTAATTAAGTATTTTTCCAATCAAACTCTTCCTTCCACATGATTACTGACCTTTTCACCGTTCAGAGAAAGCGAGCTAATAGAGGGTGGAGCTTTATCTTTAAGCATGAATAAGCAATTATTGGAAATGAGGGAATAAAGGAGATAGTGTTCAATCCTGAAGCCGGTATCAGCGTAGAATAAATATAAATTGGTAATTCCGCTCCAGTAAGAAAATGACTGTTGTCACTAAAATTATGGGATACAAACATGTTAGGGAAAGTTATACATACACGGTAGAGTCGAGTACAGTCAGGTTGCCAGGCAAATAAGAGTCAACCATGAATTCAGAATGAAGAAACGGATGACGATGACAGTAAATGCAACCGGATTATGTCATTCATTAATCAATTTTTTTTCAGTCTGGTAAATTTTATGCCAAGTTAATGGACACTGATCAGAGAAGTATAGAGATTAGATTATTCATGCAGAGTGGTGTAAAAACAACAATATATCTAATAAACTCTCTGCTTCTGTGAGTAATTTCATATAAAGGAAAAACTGATCTAGTTTTTAAACTGCATTAACTTAAAAGCATTTAGCGGAAAAAATATTTGAGGAAAAGGTGTAATTAAGGATGTAGGAGGGTTTATCGACATGTTCACAAAATCCAATTATGCTGTAGACAATGGGAGGTACTGATATCAAAGTGTATGTGAAAACTAACATTAAATCTAACACAAAGATTGTTCAAAATTCCTTGAAAGTTGAAATTGATTAAATATTTAATACCTGAAGGCAGACCATAAATATTCACGCTTGATGCAGTTTCAAAAAACGCTCGGAATAAGTCTAAATAGTGAAAAGTCCACGGTAAGTATACAGAACCTGTGAAAACTGGATGAAACTTTGTTTGTTTCTTTCTTTTGCATTAGCCGGGCATTTGCGGTGGCTCAGAGTTTAGAGTAATAGACTAGAGACCAAAAGGGTGCGGGTTCGAATCCTACAATCGGACTAACCTGTGTCAGTTACCGTGACGTGTCCTTGGGCAAGGCATTTTACTGCCTCCATACTAAATAACCTACTTGTATTTATGTCCCTTAAGGTACCATTCCGACAGCAGCAGAGAGGGTGGACCCTCCAACTTTTTAGAGACCTTATTTTTGAAATCTAAAGGTTCCTACGAAGGTTGAAAAAAAAGTTTTGCTGTAATAATGGGTGAACCCTACAACTTTTTTGTCTTAATAATGAAAACTTCTCTAATTGATCAGATTTTTTCACAATCTGGTCACATACGTTTGTGGTCCACCCTCTCTGCTGCTATGGTTTTTATCCAAAAATTCTATCAAGTCCGTTACGATATCTTGACCTAGGATCATGTAAATTTATTGTTACAAAACCAAAGGGAGCAGCTTGTGCTTTTGAAAAGAAATTTTTAAATTTGTTCATGTCCATGTCGCCTGGACACCAAGTATAATAAATATTCTGTAGAGTATGATTATCTACGCCATTAAACACAACCAAAATGTTACAGTTGTCTCTGATTACTTTTGGAATTTGTGTATATCTCTGGGTAACATAAATCACGTCTGTGTTTTTATGTCTACCTCGTGAAAATATTCTAGCTGGATTTGATTGTTTGTCCAGCATAACATCATCGTATACCACTAAATTATTAATGAATCCATCCAGATCATCTACGGATGGCGCTTCATCAATATCAGTAATAAAGTCTATGACATTGTCTTCATGTAACGATTTTGCGTTTTCATTAAAATCTTTAAGTACTTCGTAACATCGCTGATCATCTACAGATGGCGCTACTAAATACAATTTATCCCACTTCAGCCATCGCATTATTAGATTAAGCAGTAATTGCGTCTTCCCACTTCCAGATGGGCCTATTATAATCATTTTGATAGAATTCGGAAGCGCTGGATGGTGCTGGCGCGAGACTGAAAAAAAATGTAAAATAAAAGATAACCGTTATGATTCTAGAATCACTAATGATTCATTAGATAACAAACCATCAGATTAATAAAATCAATGATGCAGATTCATCCATTTTCTTATAATAATATAATAAATAATGGACGAATCTGCATCATGTTAACAGAAACTTTGTTTCCACCATCAGATTAATAATATCATGACTGTATCAAGATCACGCCACATCAACATGAACATCTTTAAAATTATCTATTTCAGAATCATTGATTCTAGCATCATCGTTAGAGACAACGTCTCTGAAGACAGAGTCTCTTAACAAATATTTATTTACATATTCTTCTGCTGTTGGTGGAGCGTCTTTATGAGACATATACTTCGGTTTTCTTTTATTATAATAAAGTAACATCACCCTGTATCTGTTACCGCCACACGCTGTACAGATTTGAATCGCTCCCCGCACTCCATTACCACACCGCAAGCACGGTCTATTTCCTCTCGATCCTGTTCTGACCATATGGCTGTGATGGCCGCAGTATTCTTCTCGGCACGACTTCCCGCATGTCCGAGTCGATCCTTGAACTATCCAACAACAATTATTTGGTCCTGTCTGAAATGGCATATTATATAATAATAATATTTTAATTATTTTTTAATTAGAAGTATATTCTGTATATTATATAATTATAGTTATGACAGAATATACAACATCATTCGAAAATAATTCGTGGGAGTCAACGTCCATCGAAGATGTTAGGTTTTATAATACAAAATATGACGCCGTCGAGAGTCTGAACGTGTACTATGACGGCGATGATGATAATATCGACGATATCTACAAGCAGGGAATAATTATTCAATATTTTAATAAATTCTACGTGTTCTCAGACGATGATGATTTTGACAGGTTTGCTGGTGACTTCATTAATAAATCTTCGGTGACCGAAATAATTCCAAAATTCAGACTCAGATATCCGGTCTTCGATCTCGATACAAAATACGTACGTAGGACAGTTGAGTATCTACATAGCGACCGCATCGACATCGAACCGACAGATGAACGAATCGACACTAATGACATTATTGATTACTTCGCCAAATTATGCGAGTGCGATCGCGAAAAGGTTTTCTTGTCCGAAACTAACAGCGGCTATCACGTTCTCGTTAAATCAAAACCGGTATTATTCGATCAACAACGATACTTAACTGATCGTGCTGGTAACGAAAAGAATCCCTACTGGAAGGTCGATCGTCAAGCTGGTCTTCACAGTATTAAGCTGAACAACACGCGATCACACAAACCAGGTGTGCAGACGTTATGTAAAAAACTAATATCGAATAACGATTATGAGAGACAACGTCTCTACGCTAGTGAATTACTCGTCTGTCCGACCTCTATTCAGCCTTATCGTGTTGAGATTAAAACCCCAACAAACGATACATCCAATGGTATAATCATTTGCGATGAAATTCCACCAGCGGATATAGTTAGTATATCTACGCTACTTACTGGCAAACCCGATCAGCTTATCAGCGTCGTTGGTGTTACCGGAAATAGATTTATTATATCTAGAGAACCTGGGCATAAATGTAACATCTGCGAACGACGACACGGATATAACGAGATACATGGTTATATCGAAGAGAAGTGCGATAACTGTCTCGTATATATTAATGGTGATTATTATTCGATTTGCTGTCCTAGATCGACTGGAAAACAATTACATCTGCGAAGAAACGTCATTGATGATGTCATCTCCGCTGAATCATCGGGTATCAAAAAAGATAAAAGATATATAAAGTATCTGATTAACGCGAGACGTAGATTTCGTTACCCCGGATATGTAACGACCAGAAACGTCGATTACACATATACATCATTACCAATACACGAATCAGGACCTGGTTGTAAAGTAATACCTGACGCTGACTATATAGATGGGTCTGCATGTGGAATGGGGAAATCTGAATCAGCTTGGAGATCATTAAAAGATAATCAGTCTGTGCTCGCATTATCGTACAGAAAAACATTTACCGAAAAAATCAAATCCGATTATAATATTGAATCCTATATGGATATTGATGGCTGTATCAGATTCGATCCTGGAGATTCTCGTCGGGTTGTTGTGCAATGGGAATCTCTACACAGAATCCGTGGAGTTCCGGACGTGATTATTGTAGACGAATGGCACGGAATTCGCAGACAACAATTCCACTCAGCCAAACACAGCAAAGATCGATGGAATAAATTTATTGGATTAGCGACGATATGCAAGCGGTTAATCGTTCTCGACGCAGATGCTAACGATGACGATCTAACATTATTCCGTGATAAGCTAATGCGATCGTCTATGAAATTTATCATTAACGATTACAAACCCGATCATGATAAGAAATTTTATATCGAGTATTCACACAAGAATAATCTAACCTCGCTTCTAGAACGATTAAAATCTGATGACAAAATACCCATATTCACGCACAACAAACAACATACCGATTACTCCGTTGAGAGTTTAGCTAAGCTCATTCAACATCTGGGATATCGTGTTAGATATTATCACGCAGATACAGACCTTGCTCAAAAGAAATCTGACTTCAGCAATATCAATCGCGCTTTCGATGACATCGATGTTGTTATCAGCAATCACACACTAGAAGCTGGAGTCAGTATCGTTGATGATCGATTCAAATCCATGTACATATTCTCAGAAGAATTAGAATCTGTTGAAGCGACTAAGCAGGCCATCCACAGATTCCGCTGTGTCAATGAGATTCATTATTCATCAACAGGAAAGAGACGTGTTTGCAAACTACCTGTATATCGTGAAGCTATCGAGAAAGTTATTGTAGATCGTGAAAGATTGATCGATAACGACACTAAGTTGTACAGAATTCCAAACGCTGAAGATCTACATACTGGGTTTGGTTACGCTTATATCAGTGACATCATCGACGAGAATAATTCCATTATGTACTTCACACCACGATTGATTGATGCTATGAGGAATACCGGATATGAAATAATAGAACCACCAGTAGATGATTACGAGACATGGTTGAGAAAAAACAATAATGATTCTGGAAATACTAGTGTTTCTAAAATAGATTATGATAACGATCCTAATGTCGATGAATTTCTAAAGACGTCGATAGGTAACAGAATAAAACAATCTGAGTCTTTAGAGACAGAGTCTCTAGAAGCGTTGCTTCTTGATGATGAAATTATCTTAAATGATTCTGAAGACTCTCTTCAGTATTACAAATATGATCCTAATGCAAATCTAGAACCATATCAAGCAAAGAAATCGTTTCTTAATTATATGCTCCAGTGTGATGTTAGTTCACAGGTTGATCTTCTAGCTTGAATCTCTTTATCGTTAAGAGGACGTCCGAGATAATTTATTACCTCATTTTCTGGTAGGTGTATTATTTTAAATCTTCTTAGTAGCTCACATCGGAACCAGTCCGTGATATTATTGACCAACCACGGTGATATGTTTGATTCTTTACCGATAAACGGAACCATCTCATTATTGATCACTCTGAAAGTTAGTTCGATATCTCCAGAAACTTCATTTCTTGGTGGCATGTAGTACTCGTTACCGTGTTCATCAACAATCATTTTGTCATAAAAATATTCGCTATTGTTGCGTATAATATCATAAACGAGTATATCATTATTCGTGTTGGTCATTATAATAATAATAATATTATAATTCTAGTTGAATGATATTGTTCTGTTAGCTAATCTTCTTCGCAAACGATCATGTACTCGTTTTCTACGAGTCGTTGTTGTTACGTCGCTTATTGATTTTTTCGAGAAACCACTATCTACACGCTCGTTGATATTAGCAAATATGATATCATTTCTCGCGACTATTGATCCCTTATTATCTTTTATTATCTTCATCGCAGTATCGTATTGATCGGTACCTGGAAATAATACAATCTTGCCTTTCATGACTATTATTAATAAAGAATTATTTTATGTTTTAATTATAAATCATATTCGATGATAGAATCATTAATGATTTTTATACCAATCTCCATCAAGAAGCATTGCTTCTGATACAATATTGATTTTGATAATCTGTTAACATGATGCAGATTCATCCATTTCATTATTATTTTATTAGGAAAATGGATGAATCTGCATCATTGATATAGTGTTGATATTGTTAATCTGATAGTTTGTTAATTATTGAACCAACCATTAACGCTCCATATGTGAAACTTCAATATAGTAGTTCTTGGATCTACTGCGATGATATCATTACCACCATGGAATTCTTGTCGCGTATCAATAAAATTCATCCAACGAAGATCATCATGAAAGTCTGATTTTGGCCATGTGGGATAAGTAAGTGTGTAGTCTGATCTTGATGCGTTTATTTTGTTGTCTGAGATTAATGACGCTCCAAAACCTCTGTAGATCGCTTTAATCTTTTCAAGAATGTTTCTTGTAGTTAATTTATTTGATCGAAATCTTGTTTCAGGAAAGATGCTTGGCCAGTTAGCGAGTAAATTATTATAATCGCGCAAGATATCAGGATCATCGATCATATTCTTAATGCACATTCTGAGATCTGGTCCCGATACAGATACTGATGTTACCATTATATCGTCAGTTACAATATCGGGTAAATTCAATGCGGTTAGAAACCTTCTTATTATCATCAGCTTCTCTTTAGGACTGATTTTATCCGAACGAAATACCTCTCTTGCAGTCGCACTTCCATCATTAAATTTATCAACAATAATTCGCTGCGCTCGTCTTATCTGTATTGAGTTTTTATACAAGTATTCTATCTGCTCAGCTGGCAATAAACTAACATCACACTGGAGCATATAATTAAGAAACGATTTCTTTGCTTGATATGGTTCTAGATTTGCATTAGGATCATATTTGTAATACTGAAGAGAGTCTTCAGAATCATTTAAGATAATTTCATCATCAAGAAGCAACGCTTCTAGAGACTCTGTCTCTAAAGACTCAGATTGTTTTATTCTGTTACCTATCGACGTCTTTAGAAATTCATCGACATTAGGATCGTTATCATAATCTATTTTAGAAACACTAGTATTTCCAGAATCATTATTGTTTTTTCTCAACCATGTCTCGTAATCATCTACTGGTGGTTCTATTATTTCATATCCGGTATTCCTCATAGCATCAATCAATCGTGGTGTGAAGTACATAATGGAATTATTCTCGTCGATGATGTCACTGATATAAGCGTAACCAAACCCAGTATGTAGATCTTCAGCGTTTGGAATTCTGTACAACTTAGTGTCGTTATCGATCAATCTTTCACGATCTACAATAACTTTCTCGATAGCTTCACGATATACAGGTAGTTTGCAAACACGTCTCTTTCCTGTTGATGAATAATGAATCTCATTGACACAGCGGAATCTGTGGATGGCCTGCTTAGTCGCTTCAACAGATTCTAATTCTTCTGAGAATATGTACATGGATTTGAATCGATCATCAACGATACTGACTCCAGCTTCTAGTGTGTGATTGCTGATAACAACATCGATGTCATCGAAAGTGCGATTGATATTGCTGAAGTCAGATTTCTTTTGAGCAGGGTCTGTATCTGCGTGATAATATCTAACACGATATCCCAGATGTTGAATGAGCTTAGCTAAACTCTCAACGGAGTAATCGGTATGTTGTTTGTTGTGCGTGAATATGGGTATTTTGTCATCAGATTTTAATCGTTCTAGAAGCGAGGTTAGATTATTCTTGTGTGAATACTCGATATAAAATTTCTTATCATGATCGGGTTTGTAATCGTTAATGATAAATTTCATAGACGATCGCATTAGCTTATCACGGAATAATGTTAGATCGTCATCGTTAGCATCTGCGTCGAGAACGATTAACCGCTTGCATATCGTCGCTAATCCAATAAATTTATTCCATCGATCTTTGCTGTGTTTGGCTGAGTGGAATTGTTGTCTGCGAATTCCGTGCCATTCGTCTACAATAATCACGTCCGGAACTCCACGGATTCTGTGTAGAGATTCCCATTGCACAACAACCCGACGAGAATCTCCAGGATCGAATCTGATACAGCCATCAATATCCATATAGGATTCAATATTATAATCGGATTTGATTTTTTCGGTAAATGTTTTTCTGTACGATAATGCGAGCACAGACTGATTATCTTTTAATGATCTCCAAGCTGATTCAGATTTCCCCATTCCACATGCAGACCCATCTATATAGTCAGCGTCAGGTATTACTTTACAACCAGGTCCTGATTCGTGTATTGGTAATGATGTATATGTGTAATCGACGTTTCTGGTCGTTACATATCCGGGGTAACGAAATCTACGTCTCGCGTTAATCAGATACTTTATATATCTTTTATCTTTTTTGATACCCGATGATTCAGCGGAGATGACATCATCAATGACGTTTCTTCGCAGATGTAATTGTTTTCCAGTCGATCTAGGACAGCAAATCGAATAATAATCACCATTAATATATACGAGACAGTTATCGCACTTCTCTTCGATATAACCATGTATCTCGTTATATCCGTGTCGTCGTTCGCAGATGTTACATCTATGCCCAGGTTCTCTAGATATAATAAATCTATTTCCGGTAACACCAACGACGCTGATAAGCTGATCGGGTTTGCCAGTAAGTAGCGTAGATATACTAACTATATCCGCTGGTGGAATTTCATCGCAAATGATTATACCATTGGATGTATCGTTTGTTGGGGTTTTAATCTCAACACGATAAGGCTGAATAGAGGTCGGACAGACGAGTAATTCACTAGCGTAGAGACGTTGTCTCTCATAATCGTTATTCGATATTAGTTTTTTACATAACGTCTGCACACCTGGTTTGTGTGATCGCGTGTTGTTCAGCTTAAT